>KZ820097.1:0-23226 GCA_003144235.1 Violaceomyces palustris | reverse complement strand
TATCAGCAATAATCATTTCCTTATTGGATCATGCTGATGTGGTTCGGGTTCGATTCTCGAGTCCAGAGCTTTGAACCCCCGCTTCGGTTGAACAGGATGGTGGAGGTCCCGTGGGGGTAGATAGAGAGGGGGGGGGGGCAAGCGATAATCGCTCACCTCTTTGCCACTGTTCCAAGTCTTCTTCCCCTTTCACCACCACCACCACCATCGACACTCCCTACCCTTGCCGACCCCCCCCCCCCCGATCGGAAATGCGACCTCAGCAGAAGCTGGCTTGGAGATGATCCCCAACAGGTACCTTGATCAGGACGGCCATCCTCAAACCTCTCATCATCGTCACCACCACCACCAACAACCACCGATTCACCAAGAGCAAACCACTCTTACCGCCAACGCTTCGAAAAGGTCGCCACCGAACCCAAGATACCCATCCCATCCAAACTCCTCCTCGTCTTGGATCTCGAAGGAAGTGGCCACCAGCAACGGAGATCAAGTCACAGCGTCGAACGTGAAGGTGACATCCTCCTCATCACTACCCTTGCTACCACAACGTCCGAGGGGCTCCACCACCTCCAGGATCGCTCCGAACGACGTCTCATCCTCGTCTGAGATCGGCAACAAGAACGGTGGGACGAGACTGCCTCCCTTCGCTTGCCTCTCCAGCTCCTCGCATTCGCCCTCTTCCTCCTCCTCCTCTTCCTCCTCCTCGTCTTCCTTCCTCTCCTCCTCCTCGACTCCCACCCATTCCACGACGGACGGTCACAGGAACAAGAGGGGAGGGCCAGCGGAAGAGGTCGCGACTGTGAGAAGGACCTCATCCGTCGCCTCTGCGGCGTATTCCCTGACCAAGTTCGACAATCCGATCCCCAACCCACCACCCCATCAGCATCAGCAGCCTCCGTCCCCGCTTCCGCAGGTCACCACCACCTCCACCTCCATCTCCGCTCCTCCCATCCAACCCCGACCTCCTTCCGGAGGGGGGAAGAGCCACCATCAGCCACAACAACAGATCACCATCACCCCTTTCCCCTTCAGGAAGCAATTTGCAAGGAGCAGGAATGGTTGCATCACCGTGAGATTCGGGGGCGGGTCTTTGTCTACCCCACACCTTTATATCCTGCTTAGGCCGCGCTCATCAGGATCTCTTACCTCCTTTCTTCCTCTCTTTCTCTTTTACCCTCCTTTCTCACGCATCGATAGTGCCGAGCCAAGAAGGTGAGCCAGCCTTCCCTCTGCTTTTGGGTTGGGGTTTGACAAAGGGGAGGAGGGGGGATCCCATCCTAAGGACCCACTCCCTTCGCTTTACTCACGACCTGCCCTCCGCCTCCGTCGCTCATTTCAAAAACCATCCAACCTTCTTTCCAACGCTCATCCCAAGGTGAAATGCGACGAGGGGAAACCTTGCTGCCAGAGGTGCGAAAGTGAAGGCAGGAAGTGCGAAGGGTACAGGGACCCTCAAGAGGTGGCCCAGAGCAGCGGCGGTTCGAAAAAGAGGAAGAGGAACCCTTCCTCACCTCCTGCTCCTGCTCCTATGAACCCTTCGGTGTCTAGTGAGTCCCTTTCCCTCCTACTCCCTTACGCTTCATGGATTCACCAGGGGTAAAACCAAGGTGTGAGATGACCAGATGGCAACCCATCTGAAATCGTAACTCTACCGTGTGGACCTTTTTTTTCTTCTTCTCCTTCTTTTTTTACACTTGTGAAGAAACCATCACAGCCCTGACTCCAAACTCCCCTCACATCGGAAAAAGGGCTACTTCGGTGACGGAGGAGTTTGCGATTGGTCCAGAGAGCCACGGAACCAAAGTAGATCGTAAACCGACCTCACCTGAAAGTAGGGTCGCGCTATCGGACCGTCGTCAGGAACGGCGGTCTGATGTACATCCTTCCTCCTCCACGAACGCAACCGCTGCCGTGCTCCCTACTCGCGCGCTCGGTGGCGACCGAAGTGGAAAGGTCGGTGAAGAAGCGGACCGGAATCGAGAGCCAAACGTGATCGATCAAAGATCCCCTCCGCCTCCGCCGGCGCCCAACAACAACAGCAACAGCAATCCTGGAACGGTTTATCAGAACCCGGTCCCGATCCAGACCCAAGTCCCACCTCCGCACTTGAACCACCCCACCACCACTGCGATCCAGTCGAACGCCGCGTTCCAGATGAGTCAAGACGAACCCATCCAACTGGACGATTGGATGGACCTGCTCTGCGCACCACTGGGGATCGAGAACGACGCTCCCACCCCTCACCAACACCACCATCAGGATGGCAATGTGGAACTCTGCTTTGGAGGAGCCTCGATCCAACACGCTTCGCCTTGGATGAGGAACGATTGGCCTCACCACCCTAGCCTCTCCCCCGTCGCATTCTTCAGCCCACCTGGCGGAGGAGGGTCGAACTTGGCAGGTGGTGTCGGAGGGGAGGTTCATGGGGAGTATCGTCAGACGATGGGAGGGGAGCAGGGATATCACGGCGTCGTCACTGGTGCGAACGTCGTTCAAGATGGAGGATTCCCGCCTGCTTCTGCTTCGGCTCCTCGCTATCAGGATGGTCAAGGTGGTGGTGGTGGTGGAGCCCACAGGATCGGTGGATCCTCCTCCGGTCAGGATCCGAGCAGAATCGGGCAGCAAGAGGAAGAGGCAAGCTCGAGGGGACGGGAGGGGGAAAGAAGCGGAAAAGCTCGAACCTCGAGAGTCGACCGTTCGATCCAAGAGGGTGGTGGTGGTGGTGGTCTCGAAGCTCGCTCGACTTCAAGCTCGGGTCCACCTTGCTCCTCGCCTTCGTCCGTAAGGAACGAACTGAGGAAGGAGGGAGCCCTCCAGACCAGACTTCGTGCGCTCTGTGGATCCAAACTTCAACTCGAAGGAGTTTCCTTCTGTGAGTGTTTGCGTGCAGTCTCTTTTGGTAGAATGTAGAATGTTTGCTGTTTCGAAAATCTCTCATTTGGACCAAAACCTCAACACCTCCTCCCCCCCAACCTCCAGTCTTCAACGTTACCGCTCGCTGTTTCCACCTACTCTCCGCCGAGACGAACGCTTGGAGGTTGGTGTTCGCCGAGCTCTGCACGACCAGCCCTTTGGTGCTGGAACTCGTCACTTCCCTGGGACTGGTTCACCTTTCGCTCTCCAAGATCTCGGACAGGAGACCTCTGGCTCACGCCAACTTCACCAGAGCTCTCGCGAGTTGGAGGAGGTTGACTTGTGGGAAGGAGGGGGTCAGGGGTGGGAGGAGGTGGGGAGAGGAGGAGGAGAAGGAGGAGGAGGCGGAGAAGGAGGAGGAGGTTGAACGAGATCAGAGGGACGAGAGGGCAAGAGAGTTCGACAGCTTCCAGGTTCTGGAGGTGATAGGGGGAGCCATCCTGATCGCTCACTTTGAACAATTCGACAGGGGGTTGGCCTCCCACAGCGTCAGCTGCATGAGCCTCGCCAAGATCACCATCCGAGACGTCCTTAGGTTCGGAGGACCTCAAGGATTGGATCAAGGACCTGGTTCAGCTTTCAGGTTCTTCGTGAGACTCTTCCTCTGGTGGGATACGTTCTCGAGGACCATGGGTCCAGGAGCTGGTGGAGATCATCTTCAGGAAGCTTTCGACGCTGTTCGTAAGTGGGAGGAGGAGGAGGAGGAGGAGGAGGATGGGAAGGATGAAGGAGAGGATTCGGTCGTAGATCGTCACGGGGAGGAGGAGGAGGATCAGGCATTCCTCCAGAGAGGTCAGAGAGCAGGTGTCGGAAACGATGCCAGAATCAGGAGGCAAGGTGGAGAAGCGACGTTCGGAAGCAGGGGTTCGACCGAAGCCTTGGAAGACACTACCCAATGCGTCACAGGTTGGCCTCTGGACCTTCTCGAAGCCGTGGCTCACACGACAAAGCTAGGGAGGGACATGATGCATCATCAAGAGCACCACCACCACCACCACCACCAACCCTCCAGGCCAAGGCCTCCGAGGTTCGAGGAATCGAACCAGGTTCGTCCGATCCACAGGTTGGCCGGACTGATGGAACCTCATCGATGGCCAACCTCGATCCTAAGGAAAGCCAGATCGATCGAATCCCAGATCCGACTCACCCGGCCTAGACCCTTACCTCAGGACGACATGGTGGCGGCCGAGTTGAGGTACCACATCTTCGAATGCCTCCAGTCGGCTTCGCTCATCTACTTTGCCAAGGTCGTCCTCGGTGACACTTGCTGCGTCAAGGTGAGTCAGAGAAACACAGCCACTCCCTCCACATCTCTCTCTCTGTCTCGGCTTCGTTCGCTTTCCTTTTGATCCTTCTGTCAACCTGTTTTTTTTTTTGATCGCCCTTCGTAATCATCCCACCTTGCCGTCACTCTCTTTTTACTTTTTTGCACCGTCAAGCCTCAAGTCGAGAGGGTGATCAAGTTCCTCAACAGGAGGGATGCCGCCAAGGGGAAGGAGATGAGGCAGCAGCAGGTTTCGAGGGTGGTGGTGGACGGCAACAGCGTAAAGCTTTCTGGAACCCAAGATCGGGTCGCGGACGGAGTCCCGGTGGTCAACTCGAGGGCCGAAGGGGAAGGAAAGAGGGGGGCAGGAAAGGAGAGGTCCGAGAGATCTGGCGGATCGACGGTCTCCACCTCTTCCGACCTCGAGCTAGTAGCCGTCGAAGATGGGGGGGGAGGAGGAGGAGGAGGCTTGGCGGTCGGGGTGGGGAAAAAAGCCGACGAAACCGGTAGACTACCAAACGGGTTCGAGAAGGCAAACTGCTGCCACTCGGAGGAGGAGGAAGAGGAAGAGGAGGAGGATCGCAACTTTGGATTGGCGACGACGACGACGACAGAGGCGTTGGGGGTTCCAGTCGCGACGAAGGATGTAAGAGGTTCGAGGGCGGTGGCGGAGCCAAGACCTACGACGTGGTCTCAGGGTGGCGTGGCGGTAGCCTCTGGATCGGGCGAGGAGAGGGAAGGCAGGGACAGCAGGTTGAGCAGGGAGATCGAGAGGAGGGGGACCTGGTGGCAAAGAGCACCTGACGGAGCTCTGATCTGGGCCTACTTCCAGGCTGCCTCGGAAGTGGTGGAAGGCAAGGACAGGGACGCTTGCAGGGCGTCGCTGGTGAGGTGGGAGAACTTTACCGACTGCGAAGCCATCGGTCTGACGAGGGACGTTCTCGAAGAGATCTGGATTCGGAGGGATCAACAGCAGCAGCAGCAGCAGGCCTCGTCGCTGCGAGATGGCCGAGGGGAAGGAAGAGAAGGTGGCCAGAACAACCTCTACGAGGAAGACGCAGCTCGAGCTGGACTCGGTGGGAGGAGCGAGAAGAGGAGGGAACCAAAGTTGAGCCTACTGCTGCAAGAGTTGCACGAGATCATGGAGGAGAGGAGGTGGAAGCAGTTGCTCATCATCTGATATGGTGGCTCGCATTCACACACACACACACACACACACACACACACGCATACATACAGTACAAACACCGCAACCTCGACTGGCTCGAGGAAAGGATAGGCGATTCGTGTGAGATCTCTCGGGGTCTTGTGACTTGAAGATCTGGACGGGATCTTGGATTGGCGAATCCCCGCCCAAGATACGGGATAGAGACCGAGGATGGGGGAAGGGGTCAAGAGACGGGGGTTTTATTTTCCCCCTTATTTCCTTTTCTTCCTCTTTGAACGGGATCCGATTGGGTCTAGATTGGGATGCATCGTAGAACCAACCTTCCAAGCCGTACGCTGAGGATGATGGTGATGACGAATCCTGCTGAGGGATCGCTTCGAATAGGGGAAGGGAAAAAGGAAGGGGAAGGATGGGAGATGCAAGATGGGAAGAGGAGCGTCAGGTTTCCTTCTGATGGTTGAGCTAGAGGTGGCGTTGTGAGACGTGCATAGCATACAAGGAGGGGGGGGAGGGAGCCTTTGGTGGGTCGAGAAAGGGTGAGGCGAGGTTGGGCAGGAGATCCTCGTGACCGGGGGGAGGGGAGAGGGAGGGGGGAAGGGGGAAGGGGGTGAGGTGGGAGAGGGGGGAGATGACAGATAAGCAAGTTGACGCTGGAAGCGGAGTGAAGAATCTTAACCTTCGCTTGTTTCGCCTCCCCCCACCACCACCCCCTTTTCCACGCGGACCAATCGGAACGCGCCGTTTCCATCAGCCACTTGTCAGAATCAGAATCACAATCGGAATGAAAATCACAATCAACGGTGCCCCCACCTCCACCGAAACAAGCGCGGAAGAGATTGATAAAGGAAAGGGAGAAAAAAAAAAAGCCTCAAAGGCGCAAGCGATAATGCCTCTCTCCGTCTCTCCGCCTCCTTCCTCCCTCCCCGCTAGCAAAGGATTTCATCGCAAGGACGGCGATCCATCATCAGGGTGAATGGATCCTTGGGGGGAGAGAGAGGAGGGAGAGGAGGGAAAGCGGTCAACCGTGACAAGGGATGAACGACGACCAACAAGCCACCCCACCTTGCCGTGCGAGTGTGGCGCACCTGGCGTTAGACTCCTTCGATCGGTGGTGGGGGTTTCATCCACTCTTATCTCTCTTACGGATTTCCACAACGTCGGTCGGTTCCACTTCCTTCTTCCCCCTTGCCCTGCAGCCGTCGTCGGAACAGAAGGAGGGTCGGGTGGAGTTGGTGGGGTTCCAAAGTCGCCTTCCTTCTTCGTCCTTTTCTTTTGCTCGCCTTGATTTTCACTTGGAATGAATCGACAACCCTTGAAAGTGCGGATTGGACCTCGCATCCTGGCTCGTGGGAACTCCTTGGTTTAGCCAGGCTAAACTGGTAGGCCAAAGGAACCTCGTGATACCGAAAACAAGACCCACTCAAGGATAGCTAGATCCCACCAACAACCACCTTCCATCCTCGCGATCCCGCGTTCTCCCCTCTCTTCCCTCCCCGCCCCGCCTCAGGGTCCATTGCCAGAGCCCAGTCCTCGACTCCGTCGTCCAACCTTGACACACACACTCACACACATACACCCACACACGCACACCCGATCCACGAGGCGAAGCGATCACCATCCTCCTCCTCCCTCCTCCTCCTCCTCCCTCCTCCTCCTCCTCCCTCCTCCTCCTCCTCCGCCCCTTCTTTCCCTCGCTTCCTCGCTTCCCCCTCCCCCTTCCCTCCTTCGAGGTCATGCTCTCAATACAATCCTTTGCTGCACCACCCTTCGCCACCGACTCTCTCTGCCTTGTCTCCCATGATGATCACGGAGGCCATTTCCTGAGCCCCAGCACATATACCCCAACCCACATGTCCAACCCACACCCCCCCCCCCCCCCGACCCCCACCTCCGTCCGTATCTTCTTACCTTCCTCCTTCTTATCTCACTTCCTTACCCCGTCCGCCCCTCTTCCCCTCCTCCCACCTCTGCATCCCTTCGGAGATAGATAACATCTCAGGCAAGGGAAGAACAAGGCCAAAGCGGCGGCGAACCGGTCACCGACTGGCGCATTCATCCTTTCGTCTCCTACATCTCCATCATCTCCATCATCTCCATCATCTCCACCATCTCCCTATCATCTCAACTCAGATCGCAACCTTCTTCATCATCCTCACCATCCCACCGGCAACCATCCGATCATAACCCCCCTTCCCCCCGATGTCATTTAACGTGCACACATGAGATCCGCTCCCCATCAACGCCTTGCTTTGATCCGATTGCCCAAACCGTTTCTTCTCCCGCTCAAATAATTTACACCCTGAAAGATACCACTCTCCTCCCCTTCCTCTTCTGAGTCTGTTCCCGTCAAGCTCTTATACCCTCTCCCTAAACCTCATACCTGGTCGTCATCCCCCTGCCCTCCATAGCCTCCTCTTCCTCTCCTCCCCACTCAACCATTCCCTCGTTCCCCCCCTCTTCCCTCCTCCTCTGAAACCCCGCAGGGCTACCGAGCAAGATCTCCTCTCGGTCGCATAGCCCCACCCATCTACCACAAAACCGGGGACCTAAAAGGAAAAAAAAAAAAAGAGAGAAGGTGAACAAAACAAGACGAGAATGTCCGACAAGCACTCGCAAAGCGAAAAGGGCCAGATCACCTTGGAGGCCTACCCGATCCCTTCCCTTGCCGGAGGGACCGAGGGGATGCTGGCCGATCCTGACCAGCAACTCCACAAAAAGCTTTCGCTGGCCAGTTCCATCGCGCTGGGGTACATCTGCCTGGCGACGTGGATCGCCTTCTCGGGGAGCATCGCCACCGCGCTCGCCTCCGGTGGAGCCAACGTCCTCTTCTGGGGTCTCCTTCTGACCCTCGTCTGCCAATTGGCCAGCGTAGCCACCCTCAGCGAGTGCTGCAGCATCTGGCCAGAGGCAGGAGGCCAACCGGTCTGGACCTACCACCTCTCCTCCACCAGGATGGCCCCCCTCCTCTCCTACATGGTCGCCTGGCTCGTCGTCGTCGGCCTCATCTTCCTCGGCATCTCGGCCGAGGCGGTCATGGCCCAGATGGTGCTCGCCATGGTCGTGCTGGCCAAGCCCACCTACGCGATCGAAAGGTACCACATCACCCTGGTCATGGTCGCCTCCGCGCTCGCCTCCACCCTCTTCGGCCTCTTCGGAGCAAAGATCCTCGCCAGGTCCAACAAGTTCAGCCTGATCTGGTCCATCACCGGCTTCATGGCCACCTGCCTGACGCTGCTGATCAAGTCGAAGGGCAAGTACAACACTCCCGAGTTCGCCTTCATCACCATCGTCAACGAGAGCGGCTGGAGCAACAACTTTGTCCCCTGGGTCCTGGGTCTAAGCCAGTCGGCCATCTCGACCACCGCCTTCGACATCGTCGCCCACTTTGCCGAGGAGATGGAGAATCCGGCCAGGGACGCCCCGATCGCCATGATGAGCTCCGTGGGCATCAACGGCGTGGTCGGCATGATCTACGCCGTCGTCCTCATCTTCACCCTCCCCACCGACGTCACCACCTTGACCACCTCGGCCACCGGCTTCCCCTTCGCCCAATTCATGTACGACAAGACCGGCTCGGTTCCCGGCGCCATCCTCTTCCTCGTCATCCTCCTCGTCCCCTTCTTCCTGACCCTCGCAGACGTCAACATGGCTGCCGCCAGGATGATCCTGTCCTTCGCCAGGGAGAAGGGCCTCCCCGCCTCCGACAGCCTCTCCAAGGTCAACCAGGCCCTCGACGCCCCCGTCATGGCCACCGTCCTCGTCTTCATCGGTCAGGTCCCTCTGGCTTTCATCTTTATCGTGAGTCGCGCCAGTGGCGAGCGGTCGCACTCGCTAAGCAAAAGAAAGAAAAAAGAAAAAAAAAAAAGGAAAAGAAAAGAAATGAAGAGCTGACCTCTCAACTCTTCCACTCCCGATCATGCTCGTACGCACACCTACTCGCAGGGCAACTCGGCCGCTTTCAACGCCATCATCTCGGTCCCCACGCTGGCGCTCGCCATCAGTTACGCCATCGTGGCCTGGCTCATGCTCTTCAGGGGCAGGCCCGTCATGAAGCTCAAGGCCCCCTTCGACCTGGGTCACTTTTGGGGACCCATCTCCAACTTCATCTGCGTCCTCTTCACCGTCTGCCTCACCGTCTTCCTCAGCCTGCCTCCCGTTTACCCAGTCACGGCCGTGAGTCTCGTCTCCTTGTCATCGGATTTTTTTTTTTTTTTTCCCTTCATCGGTACTCACTCTAGACCTCGCACTTCTCGACTCCCTCCCTTGCGTATCCACCATTCCAAACCCCCTCCCTACATGCTTTTTCACTTGCCCTTTTTTTCATTGCCACCAACTGGATCGACCCGACAGGCCAACATGAGTGAGTCGAGAGAGATCGGATCGTTCGGTTTCCTGATGCACAAGGGGAGAAAGGGGTGTTGGTGGGGCCTCTCCCAGTCCCTCTGACGCCGAGAAGATCTATAACTGACCTGAAGCTTTGCTTCCCCCCCTTCACACCAGATTACACATCTGTCATCCTGGTCTTCATCTTCGTCCTGGCTACCGTTTGCTGGTTTAGCCACGGTAGAAAGTACTACAGGGGTCCACTCAGTGTCCTTCGGAGGGAGTGAGTGATTGGGGGTTTTGGGAGGGTATGGATCTGATGATCTTTCAGACTCTCCTCCCTTCCCCAACAGATCCTGACCCACGGTGAATGGAATGACGTTGGGTTGGGTGTATGTTTGCGGCGTTTCGTCTGTAGATAACATGTACTATCAAGTGCCGTGCTGGATTTAACCATCAGTAGCAAGAAGGAAAGTGAAAAAAAAATGAGTGAAGAAAAAGGCAGGCAAGTACCGGACACCCCTTTGCTTCCCTGACCTTCCCACTCCCCTTTTGGCTATCGGAACTCTTCGCCGAAACCCAAACCCTGACCAAGGATGGAGTCGTGCGAAGGGGGATGATGGAGTAGGGTTTCGGGACGGTCAAAGTCTTGACCGAAAGAGTCGATGCTGAGAAGTTGTTGGCTTCGGACCGAATCCGCACCTCCACCACCATCACCACCTCTCTTCCTGTCGAAGACGAACCTCCTGACTTTGAGCCTATCGTATTCCATCTGATCTTGGGACCAACTGGGTTGGACCTTGGAAGGGGGAAGCGGATCCTCCTCCTTCTCAACCTTGACCCCCGAAGGTGGGGGACGAAGGAACCTCCGGAAGAGGATCTCGACGTCAAAGTCGAGGCTCTTGGAAGGTAGGTTCTCGGATCGAGTCACCTTCCTCACCTTTGGAGGTTCGTTGTAGACCTTCCTGGCCTTGGTGACTTCCATTTCGTACTGCCGGATCGTCATTCCTTGAGGTGGTTGGAAACGTGGTTGGACGTTGGAGATCGACTTCCTCCTCCTCCTCTCCTTCTTCTTCCCTTCGTCCTCGTTCACCTCGTTGGCAATCTCGGATGGACTCCTCGTCAGGCCTACACCCGAACCGACCTTGGTGGATCTCCTCTTCCTGGAGGTAGGTTTCCCCTCCCTTGCCTCCTCCTCCACCTCCTCCTCGACGATCGTCGTCTTGGTCAACCTCAAGATCTTGGAGATGCTGCCGTGCTCCTGGATCAGCTTCAGAGCCGTCCTTGGTCCCACTCCAGGTATGGTCCTACAGAAGTCGGTCCCGCAAAGTAGGGCGAAGTCGATCATCTTGGCCTGAGATGCCTTTTGAGCCTCCTCCTCCTCCACTCTCTCCCTTTCACTTTGGATCCCTTGCCTCTTCATCTTCGTCGCTTGATCCTCCTCCTTTCCTTTTTCTCCAGATCGGATCCCCTTCGAGGTCCAAGGTGGGAAGAGGCACTCTCTGACCCTCTTCCCATCCACGATTTCCATCCTCTTCCCACCCCCTGAACCGCTGACGCCTGAAGCTCCAAGCACTCCCCTGAGCAACATGACGTCGTAACACAGAACGTCACTATCTTCGCTCACCACCATGTCAGCAAACCCCTCCCTGACCAGTACGGAGGCGAAGGCTTCAGCCTCGTGGATCCTACCTCCACCCGAACGAGTCCCGTCCCCCGTCCAAAAGGTGGGGACCGACATCATCTTGCAGAGCTGATTGCACTCCTTGAACACTTGAAGCGAGAGGGGGGAGGAAGCTTTACCGTACGTCCTTCTCAAACCCTTTGAGAGACTCTCGAGTTCCTTGAAAGAAGGTCGAGTCGGCGTTGGTGCTTTCGAGGTAGGGATTCCGAGCCTTTCTTTCTCATCCGCCTCTACTTTGGGTGGAGCGGATGTCGCCATCGGAACGGCCTCGATCTCGATTGGTGGTGTGGGTTGAATGGTGGTGGTCTCCCTCTCCTCCCCTTTCACCTCCTCACCCGCTAGACGTCCCTGTTGCTCCAGCTCCTCCTCGAATATCTCGTCGAACCTTTGCCCGATCCGCACCTCCTCCTCCTCAACCTCGACCTCCGAAACGATCCCTTCCACATCACCACCCATCAAGGCGCTGTAGATCCCAGCCTCCATCTCGGAAACTTTGGCCTGACTGGAAGTCTCCAAGGTTCGGAGTTGAGAAGGGGAGGGAGGTTGGATCCAACCGTCCGACCAGGCATCTCCTCCACCACTCACTCCTCCTCCCACTTGGAAAAAGCTTCTGGGATCGAGCAAAGACCTGAAGGCCTCGAACTCCAACCTGGATCTGTGGATCCTGAGCGCTAGGACGAAAGCTCTTGAGGTGGAATCCTCCAACATTCTCTGCCAAGATTCCTCCTCCTCCTCCTCTTCGAAGCCGAAGTCCTTCTCCTCCCCGACCTTCTTGTTGCTTTGGACCTCCTCCTCGATGAGAGCCAATCGATCGATCCATTCGAAGAGTTCCAAGACCTCCTTCTCCTTCCCCTTCCCCTCCTCCTCCTCGAGTCTCAACAGATCTTTCAAGGACACTTCGACCTCTTCGCTTCCAACCCTACTCGAAGGATCCTTAGATTGGTTGAAGGGAGGATCGGAACTCAAATCTTTCACCCCTTCCCCTTGGAAGAGGGAAACATCACCATCCCTTCCGAACGAATCCCGAAATGGACGAAGATTTGGATCGTTCTGGTATTGATCTTCCTCTTGAATGGAATCATCGGGTTTCGTCTTCGTTCCCTTTCCTAACACCTCTTTCTCTTTCCCATCCGATTCCAGAGTCTGTGGGCGAAAGTCAGGGAGGGATCCAAAAGGAAGGGGAAGGAGGGGAAGCAAGAAGAAGGATGTGTCAGTCCCCGAAATTCGATCCTCACTTGGTGTTCGCTTGGAGAAATTTTCATCTAACGTTGCGAGGAGGAGAGTGGGGGGGGATCTCTTCCTCCTCTAATCTTCGTTTCGGCCCTCTTTTCGACCTCATTCTATCTCCTTTTTTCTCTCGATGGATATTGTTTTTTTCTTCTTCTTCTTTCTTTCTGTATTTCCTTTTTCTTCCACCTGTCCCGCTTCCTTCCTTCCACCCTGACTCGCCTCCCCCCGTCGTCATCTTGATCCCGGGGAAAGCGTCCATAAGATGGGGTGAGGAGGGAGAGCAACGGGGAGAGGGGAAGGGGGGGGGGGAGAAAGAAAAGGAAAAGAGGAGGAAAAGACGACATGGATTTCTATAAAAGTACAACCGACGAATTAAGAAGAGAGAGAAGGGGAGAGGAGCCAAAGCGGAAGGTTGGAGGGGAGAGGGATCCATCCACCTCCTTTTCCTTCTCCAAAGTCCCTTCCTCTCTCCCTTCGCGGGTGGAACGAACCGCGCTGCATGGCCTCAGATACCCCACTTGAGCTCCTTCCGGTTTGGATTCCCCTTCGGACGGGTCTTTTTGGTCGTCAGAGCTTTCTCCATCTTCTCCCATCCTGGCCCCGAGTTTAAGCGTGCTCTCTCCGTGGTGTGGGCCGAGGCCAACTTCTTCCTCTCCTCCTTCTGCTCCCTCTCCACCTGCCTGACCATCTCCATGATCTCTTCCGGGGTCTTCCCCTCTCCCTCCTTCTTGGCGATTTTGGCGGCCAGTTTCTCCCTCCTCATCGCCTTCCTCTCCCTCTTCCTCATCTTCTTGGTTTCCTTCCTCAACCTCCGCCTCGCCCTCATGAGCCTTCGCTGCTCTCGGAGTTGCTCAAGGATCTCGGTCCTGTCCTTGGGAGGTGGCTTGAGCACCTTGAACACCGTCCCAGGAGGAGCCTTCATCTCGGTCAACCCCAACCTCTTGAGCTTCCTCAGGTACCGGTCGTGAGCCTGGTACTTTTTCTTGTCCGACCTCTTGAGCTTCTTGATCTGCTCGTGGCTCCATCCCGGAGTCGTCCCTTCAGGTAGCCTGGGTCTGGGTCCGATCTTGTAGGTGATGTACTTTTCTGCCTTGGAGGAGAACTTTTCTATACCGGGTTCAAACCTGAAGGTTCGGTCCGGCAGTGGAAGGATGAGGATCGTCTTGGGAAGCCCTGCGGTGGCAGGGTCGCGTGGCAATCGCTTGGGCCTCGTTGGGTCGGATCGGCCGCGGGATTCGAAGTCGTAGAGCGGACCGTCGAACTGTTCCTGAGTCATGATGACGGGCTCTCCCTCTGGAATAGTCTCCCACTCGTCGTCATCCTCTTCGTGCGATTCGGCAGGACATGCTTTATCCAAAACACCCTTCTTCGCCTTGTCCAGATCCATCGCCTCGTCGTCCTTTCCGATCACTTCCCTTCTCCCCTCCTCCTCCTCCTCCTCCTCCTCTTTCCCCCTCTTCTCCTTCTTCTCGTCCCTCCTCTTTTCAGGATCGTCGGGGTGGTTCGAGTCGGGATCTGGACCGGGACTTTTGGGATTTCTTACCTTTTTCACCTCTCGCCAATCCTCTTGGCCGACAGGGCGTGGGAGCTGGGTGACGAACCTCTCGGAGTGGTGAGCGATGGCGGACCCCCACTTTACGATCTTGGAGTTGGCTTTCTTCGGTAGACTTTTGGAGAGCAAGGTGTGGAATCTCGCTCTGAGGAGGTCGGCTACGATTCCGGACGGTCCGGGGGGGTTGTGTGCGGTTTGGAGCGTCGGTAGGAGTGGAGTGGGTTGGGTGGAAGGAGTGGAGGACCAGAGGTTGAGTAGGCTGGTGCACTCTCCCCTCTCGAGAGGGTTGAGGCACTTGAACTGCCTGACGAGTTCCAGGAGGGATTCGAGCCTTGACCTCCTCCTCCTCTCGATCTCATCCCTCAGTTCGGCGATGGAACGGGTGAGCCTCCTCCTGGATTGCTCCCTGGCCTTTTGGGGTAGCCTCTGATTGGGATGGTCGAAGACCATGATGGGGAAGATGTGATGATCTCGAAGGTTGTTGATGAAACGGTAGAATCCGATGAGGTGACGACTTGGGTGAGGGTCGTCGGCGAAGTGGAACCTCTGGACGAGGAGGGTGGCGTCGATGGCGAGTCTGGAGCCTCCAAGTTGGGAGAGGTCGGTGGGATAGGAGGTGGAGGAGGGTGCCAGCTTGGCGATGATGGGGAAGATTCCCCTGACGCCTTGGCGAGGTCTAGTGGGCCTCATCCTTTTGGCGGGTGACAGAGGAAGGTGGGGGAAGGGAGGTGATGTTGGGACGAGTCAGAGAGGCAGACAAGGGGGGGGGGGGAGAGTGGGTAGGTCGAGGGAGGTGGTAAGTCTGTGGAGGGTGAGGGCGAGAGAAAAAGAAAGGAAAAGAGAGAACACGAAAGCTGGATCGGGAGGATCTGCCCCGATGGGTAGTGAGAGGGATTGGCATCCCGATGGAGGACCGCCGCTCGGAGGAGAAAGGGAGGAGGGAGGAGGGAGGAGGAAGGAGGAAGGAGGGAGTCGGATGAAAATTGGATTATGTCACGCAAAGTTGCGAAAACAACTCGGGAGGGGGGGGGGGGGGGGAATGATTATGGTCATGATTACCAAATCAAACGAGGAAAGAGGGGAGGAGGGATCCCCCGATGCCTTGCTTACACCCTTCCCCCCAACCTCTCCCTCCCTCACGGATTTGATTTGAAAACCAGGGAATTGGAGAGGGGGGGAAGGTGGCCCGAAGAGGAAGGGGCAGGCAGGAAGAACGATCTTCTTCCGATCAATACAAAAGCGAAACCCGAGGCCAAGTCACATCCTCTCGCCACTCGCATCCCTCACCATCCACACGCACCATCCCTCCTCCCCCTCACCCTCTCCCTCTTCCCACATACACAAAACCGACACAACCTTCCAAGCTTGGAGGAGAGATTGGTATAACCCAACTCCCTCCTCCTCCTCCTTCCCTTCCCCTCCCCCTACCGACTGGCATATAGCCTCGTCTCATCCTTGCTTCCTCCCTACGGGGGGCTTCGAACCGAATCCCTTCCCAACGCATACATACACCTCTGTACACCCACCACACCCCCTTTTTCTCCCCACATCATGACCCTCATCATCTCGCCCATCTCCTCCACCAGGCTTGGCTTCAACCTGTGTAAAGGCTTTGCCAACACCATCGCTGCTCCCAAACCCTTCCTCAACCAACCTTCCTCCTCCAACCTCCTCCTCCTCAAGCGTCTATCGCTTCCCTCCACGCCGCCCAACACTCTCGGCGTAAGACTGGCCTCCACCACCAACTCCTTCAACCTCCTCCGCTTTCACCACGCTCACTCACCCTTCCTTCCGCACACCTCCCCATTGACCAAGGCGGCGGCGGCGGCGACTCCCTCCCTCTCCTCGATCGCAGCCAAGAGGTTCATCTCCTCTCCTTCCATCGCGAACCATGCCACCATCTCTACCGTCGACGCCCCTTTCCCACAAACGCCTGCCGAACCTTGTTCGTCTCCAAACTCTGTGGCGCCGGCATCCTCGCCCTCCTCCTCCTCCTCCTCCACCACCACCACCACCGCCACTGGTAGATTGACTAGACCCTCGGTCGCCATCCACCTCTACTGCCTAGCCTTCCTGGTCTACGCCATCGTCGTGGTGGGAGGTCTCACCAGGCTCACCGAATCCGGACTCTCGATCACCGAGTGGAACCCGGGCTTCAAGGGCATGTGGCTTCCCACCACCACCGAGGGTTGGGAATCCGAGTGGGAAAAGTACAAGCTCACGCCAGAGTTCCAGCTTCTGAACCGCAACATGAGCCTCGAGGACTTCAAGACCATCTACCTCTGGGAGTGGTCGCACCGAATCCTCGGCAGGCTGATCGGAGTCGCCTTCGTCGTCCCCTCCGTCTTCTTCCTCACCCGAGGTTGGGTCAGCAGGCGAACTTCGTGGAAGATCGTGGCGATCGCCTCTGGCATTGGGTTCCAAGGCTTCCTAGGATGGTTCATGGTCAAGTCGGGCCTCTCCACTCCGGAGGCTCACCGAACCGACGAGGGCCGATCCGAAACCGGCAGCGGTCAGAAACCCTCCCAGTGGACGCCGAGGGTCAACCACTTCCGGCTGGCCGCCCACCTGGGGACCGCCTTCCTGGTCTACCTGGCCATGCTCCACACGGGTCTCTCGATCCAGAAGGACTACAAGCTGGCAACCGGTAAGGGGACGGTGGGAGGCGTCAACGTCGCCGACAACCAGGCTCTGGCAAAGCTCAAGGCGGCGCTCGAGCACCCTCTGGTCAGGAGGCACGCCAGGCTGACGGCCATCATCGCCGGCCTCGTCTTCACCACGGCCATGTCGGGAGCGCTCGTCGCGGGACTGGACGCCGGTTTGGTCTACAACGAGTTCCCCACCATGGGCCAAGGTAGGATCCTACCTCCTACGCAAGAGCTGCTCGACGAGAGCCTCTGCCTCAAACCGGACAAGTCGGACAAGGTCTGGATGAACCTCACCCAGAACCAAGTCACCATCCAGGCCATGCACAGGGTCCTAGCCATCTCGAGTCTCGTCTCGGTCCTCTACCTCACCGTGAGGACCAGGAGGATCTCGAGGTTGCTTCCCAGACTGACTTGCTCCTCCACCACCCCTTCCACCTCTCCTTCTGCCCTCCAACTACCGCCTCTGATCCCGAAACTCTCCTACCTCTGCTCGGCAGCCGCCGTAGCTCAGGCCTCTCTCGGCATCGCCACGCTCGTCTACATGGTCCCCATCCCCCTGGCCTCGGCTCACCAAGCTGGATCCCTAGCCCTCCTCAGTTGCCTCATCGCCATGATCGTAGCCATGAGAAGACCCCTGCCCATCTCCAGAATGATCAGCACCAACCTGAAACCCAACCTCTCCAAGAGGGCGTAGGGCACCTCTCTCGGCATACTTGGATCTCCTCCCCCCCCCCCCACTCTGTCCACCTTCTTGTACTTTTACCCCTCCATCGCAAAATTCCATCCTCCAAGATCTTCTCTCTCTTCGTTTGACGTAGGGGTGAAGGGTGTGTGGTTGGGAGGTTTGAAACACACTCCATGATGAATGGAAGGGGAGGGGGGGGATAAGGTTTCGTCAAGGGAAAGGTTTGTTCCATCCCACTTGGACCCGTCTTGGTGACTCATTTCGTTTCTGCTTTCGAGGGTTGTCGAGAAGGGAAAGGACTATGAACAGAGGCTGGATCACCGGGGGGGAAGGATCCCGCCATGATGACTTGATCAAAGGGGTTGGAGAAGGAAAGAGAGAGGAAAAAAAAAACCTATTTACGAACCACCCATCCGGGTGCCTCCCCTTCTTTGAGTTAAAAGGGCCGGATCTCGTACTCGACCCCCGACACGGTGAAAGGGGTCAAGTGATGGGAAGGTGGTGGTGGACCCCAAAGAAGGGCAAGGAAAGAGAGGGAAAGAGCGAGGAGAGATGGACGAGGGGAGCTTCCCCTTTGGATCCCCCAACGGAAAACACGATGCTCAGGAAGGGCTAACTGCATATAGATGGGGGGAAAGCGACAGGAAAAATGGGGAGGAGGGGGATCCATACCGTAGTTGTGCAAGACTGTGTGAAAAAGAAGAAGGATCCAGAAGGTGAGGAGAATGAAAAAAAAATAAAAATTCAAAGAGTGAATTTAGTCTGAAAGTTGGGAAAAGGGATTCCATCACAAGCATATCATCCCTTGGGATCGTTTCTCAAGCATCAGGACATGGGGGCGCTGACCATCCTGTTCCCACCGCTGGGGTTTCCGAAGCCTCCAAAGCCGCCCATCGAACTGGCGAACGAGGCAGCGCGTGGAGAGGCGCAGAGCTTGGACATGGCGTCTCGTCTGGTCCTCGTGTTGATCCTCGCTTGGAAGTTGAGCTCCTTGAACTCGGTCGGCTGACCCTTGGGCTGGCGCCTTGGCTGGCAGGGCAATCCGAGCGAAGAGTTGCTGTCCGAGAGCGAGGCGCTGCTCCCGTTGCTCTTCTCGGTGAAGGCACGGTGACGCGGAGCAGCGGCCAAGGAGATCGCCCTAGGGACCTTGACGGTCGCCTGGCCACCAGCACCACCGCTCTTGGCGTCGTTGCTCGAGTAAGGCGTGATGGGAGTACTGCTGGCCGATGATGCGGTCGAGGTGATGGCAGGCGAGGGGATTCCCTTGCCGACCGATCCGTACTTGGCGGCGTTACCCTGTCCCTGACCGTTCACGTTGTTGGGCTGCTTGCGAGCGGCAAGCGTCTTCACGTTGACATTCTCCTCGCTCGTCTCGGGCGTCTGGTCTCCACCAGACTCGCTGGTCGACGAGTTTGCCGCCGAGTCTTCCGACGCGCTGTCATCGATCACGATGGATGGGGTCACGGTCCGGGCTCTCCATGAGGAAGCACCCTCGACCACGTGCGAGGGGACACGCTCCCTCTTCTGTTGGTTTTGGCCCTGGCTCTGTGGGGATCCACAGCGAACGTTGCCGCTAAGAGGTGGAGAAGTGGTGCGGACCGCAGCGCTCGAAGACCTCCAGTTACGCTGTTCGGGTGGAGCAGATTGCTTGCGAGCGTGTGCCTGCTGAGCTTGTTGCTGCTGCTGCTGCTGCTGCTGGTGTAGGAGGGCTTGCTTCTGCTGCTGCTGAAGAGCCTGGTACTGAGCCTGTTGCTGAGCTTGTTGCTGAGCCTGAACAAGCGTCTGCTCGTCGATCGAATCCTGACGGTTGTGGTTCAGCGCTTGCTGCTCCTGTTCCATCATCAGTTGCTGGTACAGCTGCTGGGCCTGCCTCTGCCTCAGGCTAGCTTGGATGCTGGCCTGGGCAGCCTGCCTCTGCTCCTGAGCGGAGGAGGCCTGACCGTTGATGCCGTTGTTAAAGTGCTGCTGCTGCTGCTGCTGCTGGTGATGTGCGTTCGTCTTTTCGTGCGCGTTGAGGGAGGCCACCTGGGCCTGACGATCGTACTCGGCGTGAATCTGCGCCAAGAGGTAGCGCTGTTGAGCGGCGACTTGCTGCTGCTGAGCCTGCTGCTGCTGGATTGTCTGAAGGCGAAGGAGCTCGAGCTGGAGGGGGAAAGGGAAGGAAGGAAAAGGAAAGGTGGAGAGAATGAGAAGAGAATTGAATAAAATTAATTCTTTCCATCGAGACGGGACTCGAGTATGGTACACTCTGGAATTTCTCCAAGGCAAACACTCACCTGTTGCCTGGCAGCTGCCTGCTGCTGAAGGTATTGCTGTTGCAGCAGCTGCTGACGGTGCTGCTGTTGCTGCTGCTGCTGCAGCATCATGAAATTGTTCTCCTGGCCGTACTGTGGTTGGCCTTGGCTAGCACCGTAGAGAGCGTTCATGTTGACCTGGTTTTGGGACGCAAGCGCCTGGAGCCTCATAGCAACGAGCTGGTCCTCGAGGCCCGTGAGGGACGATCCGTTGCCACTAGCCAGGTGCATGCCGTGGTAGTCAAAGTGACCCTGGTGGCCTGCAGGCGGGCTCTGCCTCGAGTTGCCTCCCGAGCCTGGAGTGAACGCCTGAGCTGTGGCCTTAAGCTGACCAGCGGCGTTAGTGCCGCCGTAGCCGTGAGCATAGTCCTGTTCAAAGGGAGAAGAAGAACGTGGACCACCCGTTCGAAGGCCGGACAGGAGAGAGGCACGCGACGCAATCTGCTCAGAGGAGCGAGAGGGGTCGTACTGCTGCTGCTGGAAAGCGGGGGAAGTCATGTTCACGAGTGGTGCTCTGGCTTGCAAGGGGAGAAGAAGAAGGTGTAGAAACGGGTTGCTGGCTTTTGCAGATTGCTTTGAAGGTTTGCGAGTAGCGTCTGACGAAATGTGTTCGAAAAAAAAGGGTGGAGTCGATCTTGCCCTTTGAGGTGTGTTTTGACCGGTGGAATGAAAAAAAAAAAAAAGATGAAAGTACTTGAAGGATCGAGGACCTAAGAGTCAATCAAGAGGCAACTCGAGTATTGTGCTGATGCTGCAAGCCGGAGCAGATGTGTCGGGGACTTGAGATCGGTGAAAAGGAGAGCAAAAGAGAGAGAGAGAGCGGATGTGTGTACACTTGATTTGTATAGGCCTGTCAAAGGATGCCTGGGAGAGAATTGATTTTCCGGCTGTTGTCGATTATCAAGAAACTGAGAGATTGCGAGAGAGTGGAATGGCACGATTCGTGCAGCAACGGAAGGAGGACGAGAGAGAGAGAGAGAGAGGGTAGGGGTGTCGCTTGATGGACAGTCGATCACGAGGCAGGTGTGATTCCTTGGATCGGTTTAGATCGAATGTATCAAGGGCGAGGATGCTTGCTTGCTACGGTGAGGGTGGCAAATAAGGTACTTTTCGATAGATTTGTTTCTCTGGTAGGTCTGTGGTGGCGAGGGGTTCTCGCGTCTCTCTTCCCTTGAGCTCCCTTTTTGAATCGATAGAGGACGACTTTTACGGAAGGTGAGGATCTTGAGCGTGTGTGTGCGTGAGAGAGGTAGAGAGAGTTGATGCTACTGACGGGCAACAAAGATTAGGAGTATGGAGTGGATTCGTGGGTTTGAGGTAGTGGTGATGGTAACCGACTTTCACGTTGACTCTCGTTCGAAGTTACTTTATCCTTTTGTTTTTTCCCCTTTCTTGCTACTTGCTTCTCTTCTTTCTACCTTTTCGGTGTCAACTGTGATGGAAGAAAATGTAGACTTAGGGTTCGTTCGGGAAACGATGAGAGATGGAGAAAAGATGTTCGAGGTTGTGTCTGACGGTAAGTCTGTCGGATGGGAAGGTGAAGCTTGATCCTGTCAATGGTGGAAGCAAGACAAAGGCAGAGCCAAAGGTTGGTTGCGTTGGAAGGAGGTTGCTGGGAGGAGTGGTAGGTGGGTTGAATGCTAACGCAGAGAGCAAGGCTGAGAAGGATTTTTTGCGCTGGGCAAAGTTGCGAAAAGGTTGAAGAAAAGAGGGAAAAAGTGAGGGCGAGGGAAAGAGTGGAACGCAACAAGACGGGGGGGGGGGGGGGGTTGGATGGGAACAGTGTAGTAGACAAGGGGCGAACGACCAAGTTGGAGAACGAGGAGGACGGTTTAAAGGTCGGCGGCGAGCTAGGCCTCTAGCTAGTTGAAGAGATGGAGAGTAGGGTGGTCGAGAGTCGGATCGAAGGTTGGAGGGGTCGGGGATGGACCTCGGACGGGTTCTTCAATGATGGAAAGAAGGTGGAGAAATGAAGGGGAGTGGGATGGAGGGGGAAAGGTAGATAGAGATTCGGAGAAGAAAGAGAATGCAAAAAAGTAGGGGAGGGCGGAGGAGGTTGTTGAAATGAAGGGTAGAGAGGGAAAGGAGGAAGGGGGAGGGTTTGGGGTTAAGGGGGTTCGATTGAAGTGACGGAGGCGTCGAGGATTTATTCGAGGTCGGCGGATGAGAAGGTGGCGAAGGCCTTAGCTCGGAGGACTCGGAGCCTTTCTTTGCTTATCTAGGATAGTTGCTTCGATTTAATTTTCGAAGGAAAGAAAACAAGGGAGGGGAAAGGAAAAGAAAGGAGGAGGAGGAAGCAATCTCGGTCGGAGAGAGAGGAGAGTTGCTTGCTGGCCAAACGATGGTTGATCCTTGTGCTTTCTTGATTTCTCTGCTGTTCGGGGGGGGGGGGGGGGGATGCTGTCGCTCGTTTGCTTCGATCTTTGATGTTAGCAATCTGGAACCCAATCAAGGGAAAGGTAGATGAAAAGGAAAGGGGGAACAATAGGTTTGGTTTGATGAAATGAAGGAGAAGGCCGTCGAACAAAAGGGAGAAAAAAGGAAATGGAGGTTGGAAAACGTTCGGGGTTGACAGGAAGGGAAATAGACCGGGAGGTCGAAATGAAGTTTGGTTGTCGAGAGAATGGAAGGTGGGGAGTGGGTGAGCTTGGGATGAAAGGGGTCGGGGGCTGTTTGAGTGCAGAACCTGGGTTGGGTTTTTGATCTTGACTTGGTTTTTTTTTTCCCTGTCCTGTTTTTTTTTCTTTTTCTTTTTCTTTTTTTTTATTTTAACCTGACTGATCTTGTTTCCCTCCTTTCTTGAGAGAGGCTTGAGGGGTAGAAACGGAGCTTGACCGGATGAGAGAGAAGGAGAGAGAGAGAGAGTGAGAGAAGAGAGAGAAAAAGAGAAAAGGGGGAAGAAGGAGAAAAGTGAGGAGGGGACGAGCTGACGGTTCGGGAAGGGGGGGATACGAGGCCAGGGGGGGGAGGGGAAGGTGAGGAAGGAGAGGAGGGGTTGGTGGGTGAAGGTGGTGGTGGTGGTGGTGGTGGCGATGGCGACGACGGGAGAGGATGGGAAGGGAGAAAAAAAGGGTTTGGGGGTTACAAGTCAGAGAGAGTCTTGAGGAGTGTGATGTGAGATGAGCGAGGTGCGGCGGTGAAGGAAAGCTATCCATAATACGCATTCAAAGCGATACCGAGGGAGAGTGGATTACAACCTTGGGTAGTGAGAACCACGATCCCTTTAGCCACGTTTCCTGGAGTGAAAAGGGAACCGAATAACAAAGCAGAGGCAAGGAGATGCGAGTACAAAGGCGAAAGCGTTTGAAGTTGGACTGCGTGGTTCCGAGGTTTAGAGAGGGGAGCCTAACCTAAGTCGAGCGGGTAGAAAGAGCTCAGAATTACAAAATCATCGCGAGCGGTCAAAGTCCAAAACGGTCAGGCGTGACTTGTCAGAGTGATGTTAAAGAATCGGGGGGGGGG
>KZ820096.1:9802-23292 GCA_003144235.1 Violaceomyces palustris | reverse complement strand
GCCGCTCGTGAAGGGAAAGCAAGTCCCGGGGATCTTTTTGGAAGAAGAAGAAGAAGAATGAGAGCGGCAAGCTGGACAAGGCAGGGTCAGAAGAGTGGAGTGGGAAAAGAGGACTGGATGGCGGCGGTCGAGCAGTTCGTGTAAAGACTCGGGTCAGGTTTCCAACAAGCGAGGGTGAGAGAGAAAGGTTTTCCCAGCTCGGGTTCTCGTATCCCAACTTGCCAACGCGGGTCTTCACCTTCCGCTCGGCGTCATCCATCCCAAACCAAGGTGGATTTCACAAGGCGTACTTCCATTCCCACCTCAGTGTTCCGATTCCCCTATCGTCCCTTGTGGACCTTTGCAACTTGCTCAGCCCCAAAAAGGTGGGTCCTTGTCGTAAAGCAGGAAAGGAGCAACAGAATAAATATCCGAGAATGCATGCATGCATGCAGTCACAGAGCTGCACACTCACCTGCGCATACACTCAGAGTGCAACAGTTCGTTCACATGGTGTAGAGAGTCATCCGCCTTTGATTCACCCGATCAGTCCAACAATCTTGTGCCGGATCGGGATCTGCGTACAAACCCCCACGATCAGACATCCCGACGTCCAAATGGTAATGATGTTGTGGCAGAGCAAGAAGTCACCAGTAGGGAGTGCTTTCCATACTTCTGACAGTGCGATCTCAAACCCCTCTCAACCGGACCAAGATCATAAAATTATTCGAAAGGGTTCCGCCACGCTTCCAAGAGGCGTTAGAAAGAAAAAGGAAAAAATACCTCCGGGTGAGTGGAAGCCGTCATCGATAAACTGTGAACAAAACCCTCCTCACCTCAACTCTCTCTCTCTGTCTTTCTCTCTCTCTCTCTCCCCCAGTCATCAGCAGACGGTTTCCCATGCAGGCGCGACCGCCGGTGAGACACGATTGTGTCGATACAAGTGATGAAGGAATAGGGCCAATTTTTTTCGACCCACTCATACTGCGATTTCTTTCACCGTTTTCTCCCTTCTCCCCTCTTGAACCCTCGCTCCCCCCCCCCCCCTCCCGCATCTTGCCATCTCTTCATGACGCATCGAAGCAGGCCATTTGATCGCTTTTTGCTTGTTTAGAAGAGTGCGGATCAGAATCAAGGAAGGAAGGGGAAGACAACAGACGGCGTGGGAGGGAAAGAAGCTGAAGTGACTGTCCAAGGAGAGATGCGGAGAGATCCAACCCTCTCAACGTTCAGCGGTAAACTTATTTCTATCTGCCGTGGGAGCTCTCCTCCAGTCAGCCACGCCTGGCTCCTTGGTCCGTCTGTACCTACTACCTTCTCGTCATCAAAGGTCGGAAAGGAAGATGGCGAGGTACTTCCACCCTGGTTGGACTCGATCCATCCACACGAAATGGTGGACGGATCCGAGCTCGTTCATGAAGAGGAGCAGGGGAAGGTGAGGAGGTACACTCTCGTCTTCCCCATACATAAAGATACCAAGGGGGAGACAAGGCTCCTCTTGGGTCTCAAGAAGAGAGGCTTCGGGACCGGGACATGGAACGGTTTTGGTGGCAAGGTTGAGGACAAGGACCGAGATAATGATTCATCTCATAGAGAGGAGGATGGCGAGGGAGTGAGGGAGGCGAGAAGGGGAGGCAAGGGCCAAGGACAGACCGAGGCGCTGAAAAGACAGATTCGCAGGGCTGCGATCAGGGAGCTCGAGGAGGAGGCCAACATCTCCATCCAACCTTGTGACGAGGATCAAGGCAAAGATGGCAAGACCTCGGGCTGCGGCGGTAGAATTGGCAAAGATAGGCTCGAGTACCTCGGTCAGAGCCACGTGGTGTCGCTGGACGACGAAGAGATCCTCATCTACATGTACAGGGTCTACCTCACTGATGCCGAGGCGGATCAGGTCCGGGAGAGCGAAGAGATGGCCCCCAGGTTTTACACTATCGGGAACTCTCCAGGTTGCGACGGAAGGGACCCTTTCGAACGCCTCCCCTTGGAAGGTATGAGGGAGTCTTCCAAGATGTTTCTGGCCCTCTTCCTCTTCCCTCTGGCTCAACTGAGGGCCCTCGAGTTGGATGGCGAGGGGGCGGCAGAGGAGGGATTCCATTTCAAGCTTAGGGTCGATTACGAGCCCACGATGGGCGAAGATGGGACCAGTGTCTCTCGAAAGTGTAGGAGATGGGAAATGAGGCTATTCGCCAAGTGAGACCTTCTACATTTATTCTTCAAGGTCTTGGTCAAAGTGGATCCGGTTTACAAGCTTGTCACACCCTGGATGACGGCCGATGTTGGTCACGAGGGGCGTCTATGCTCGAGTTTCACAACATGTAAAGACTCTCTAAATTGTTCGACCACTTTCAATTCCACGATGATAGAACCCTTGGGGAAGGGAGTCCTATCCCAGCATCTACTCTATCAATACTATCGATAATAAGAACATTCAAGGAACGATGTTCGACGGTGTTTTCGATCGAAAGTGAAATGAAGGACATGACTCAACCGTCCAGACTGTATCCCAAATTCTTCGAAGACCATTCCTTGTCCATCCTGATGAGGTTTTCCCACACTGGATTTGAATAAAGAAAAGGGCGTAAAAAGGAAAACGAAGCAAGAGCAAGGGAGAAGAAAAAAAAATGGAAAAAACAAAGTGAGAAAGAAAATATCGCCAGGGAAGAGGAATATTGAAAGAAAGGGAGGAAAAATTCGCGTCTGGATGAGAATAGATGTCCTCCACCGAAGAGCTGGATTCAGGCTCGACCTATTTGGAGGAAGAGGGTGATTCGGCTTCAGGGTGTACACTCACTCGGTTTGAGCCTTTCGGGAAGACTTGCGCCGAAGTCGTCCTCTCTCATCCATTCCACTCCGTGCTGCAAGATGTTCCTCGCCCTCTCGCCACCGCTCAGGTTGTTGCCATCGCCTGGTTCACCAGAATCACCGTAACAGCCGTGAAGCGTGGCCCGGACCTTTGTTGGCAGGTAGGAGGCACGGTGGAGAATCCTCTGCGAGTAGAAGACGGTCTGGCCAGCCTTCAAGCTTACCCTCAGTGTTGTGGGAGGGTCCACCTGCCAGTTGCCGTCAAAAGCGGCGGAAGGTTTTCCCTCACCCTTGCTTTCCTCGACCTCTTGCCTGGTCACGGCCGGAGGGGCTTTGGCCATGTTGGCCTCTCTCTCCGCACCGTCGCGGACCCTGCTGTGGGTTCCGGGGACGACGAAGAGGCAGTCGTCGTCGTAGAGCGCTGTGTTGAATTGGACGCCGAAGGTCGGGGTCGCCAACCTCTTCCTCTCCTCCTCCTCGTCCAGCTCGGGCTTGACGTCGTCCCTGTGCCAAGCCAGCGCGAAGTAGTGATCCGAAGGGTTGATGAGGAGGTTGAAGAGCTCCATCTGCATCCTCTCCATCGGAGCCTCCAGCAAGGCAGAGGCAATCTCCAGGAGTGGAGAGGAGGAGTAGAACTCGGAGAAGAGCCTCGCGTTGGGCAGGCGAGGGTTCATCAGGTGTTGGACACCCCAAGAGTCCCGGTTTTCCTTGTCGAACGGAGGGAAGGCCTTGCCGACCACCCTCCTGTGAGGCCATCCTCCGGACCTGGTCAGTTCCACCACCTGCTCCGAAGCCTTTCTCAGTTCATCCAAGGAGGATTCGGGTACGACGTGATCGAGGATGACGTAGCCTTCGGACTTGTACTGCTCTAGGATCTTTGGCAGGTCGTAGCCGGGAAGGGTAGAGGCGGTCATGGTGAATGGTGTTTTTGTTTGTGTCTTTCCTTTCCTTTTCTTTTCCTCAAAGGGGGGGGGGGGGGGGGGGGGGGGGGGGGGTTGGATGCCAGAGATGGGATTCCTCTTCTTCGTGCGTGTGGATGAGATCAGAGTTGAGAGTCTACAAGAAGTGGTGCCAAGATGTATGGATTCGTTTGCGTTAGAGATGGGAACAGGGGCAAGTAGGAGGAAGGAAGACGACCTCGGTGCATGTATGTATATCATATGTGCGTTCGAGGGTCGGAGTCGAGCCCTTCTATCCATGCTAAAGGGAGGGGAAGGCGAGGCTCTGCTTGATGCCGGCCACCTTGTGACTATGCTTGCTCAGCGTGATCCAGTCTGGTGATGATCGTTTTCGTTCCCCTCTGGTATCGCGGCCGATATGCAACATGTTGAGGGGTGGGTGGTCCATCACTTCGGCGGCTTCCCCGCAAAGCACCAGCCACTCGCGTGAGTCTCGGACACAGGAACCACAGGAACGGATGTTTGCCGCTCAATTGACCGCTCAGCAGCAAAGCGGTTCCGGAACCATGTCCGACGATCGGGGGGGGGGGCAAGCAAAAGATTAACAGGGATCGGGCAACCTAGGGATGTAGGTGTGCGTTTAGGTAACGCACCCTCCCTCTCTCTCCCGATCGATTCATCCCCACACCTCAGAGGCAGACCCCATCTTGTCCCGATTGGGCTGCAACCACCCACTTCTGGACTCAGCGATTCCGATGGCGAGGAAGAAGGGAGCCTGTTGCTCCGAGTTTAGGTAAGAATTTGTTTCTTCTCACAGAAGCGTTCGAGTCCCACTGCATGACTCCACTTCAGGATCCAGAGTCGACTCTCTCTCCCCTTCTCACCCTCTACACCTTTCGACAGCTCCTTCTTCACTCCTTAGCACCACCTATCTACCCATCTCTCTACTTTTCAAAGGAAGAAAGAGAGAGAGAGAGAGAGAGAGAGAGAAAGAGAGAGAAAGAGAGAGAGAAAGAAGCCAAGACAGAATCACAAGAACAAGGTGGACAAGATGACCCAAGATTCCATTTGCGTTTTCTGCGGTTCCTCTCCTGGCAAGAACCCAGCCTACATCGAGGCGGCTCGAGACCTTGGAGAGGCGATCGCCAAAAACAGCTGGAGGTTGGTCTACGGAGGTGGGGCCAGGGGCTGCATGAGTGCCGTCTCGCAATCCGTCCTCGAGCAAGGGGGTCAGGTCCTCGGCGTTATCCCAAAGGTCATGGTCAACAAGCCCAACGGTCACCCGGGAGGCCCGGCGGCCACCAAGTCCCAGGAGGGTAGCGGCCCGGAGCTTTTGAGGCCCGAGGCCACCAGCGGGACGGTCGAGACCATACTTGTCTCCAGCATGCACGAGAGGAAGGCAAAGATGGCGGCCGAGTCCAACCTCGGCTTTGTCGGCCTCCCCGGTGGCTACGGCACCTTTGAAGAGGTCCTCGAGATGGTCACCTGGGTTCAGCTCGGCATCCACTCCAAGCCCATGGTCCTCCTCAACATCAACGGCTTCTGGTCCCCGCTCAAGCAACAGGTCGACCTGGCCTTCGAGGAAGGTTTCATCTCCGAGGCTGGAAGGAATTTGATCGCCTTCGTCGACGTCTCTGCTGACCAGGTTGAGGGCTCCGGCCAAAGGGTCGTCGAAGCCGTTCTCAAGATGCAAGAGGAACTAGCAAAGCGGGGAGGTGGCTATTGGGACTGGTCCGGGAAAGGTGCATCTGGGGTCAAGTCGAAGGGAGCTGAAGAGGAGATGCCTTCATCGGAAAAGGTCGGCAACCAGGTAGACGAGGTCCTCGCCGTCGAGGTGCCAGACCTCACCTTCTCCTTCAACCCAGAGTTACCGCCAGCGCTTCAGAACTGCAACCTCAATCTCAAGAGGGGAAGCAGGTGCCTCTTGGTGGGTGCCAACGGAGCCGGTAAATCCACCCTCCTGCGACTCCTGGCAGGCAAGAGGCTCTGCGACTCCAAGGTCAGGGTCTTTGGAAAGGACGTTTTCAGGGAGTCTCAGAGGGGAACCACCTACCTCGGCACCGAGTGGGCCATGAACCCAGTCGTACGCTCCGACATTGTCGTCTCCCACTTCCTCGATTCGGTGGGAGGCTACAGACACAAGGAGAGGAGGGACAAGCTCCTCAACATCCTCGACGTCGACCTTGACTGGCATATGCACGCCATCTCTGACGGTGAGAGAAGAAGGGTCCAGCTCTGCATGGGTTTGATGGAGCCATGGGACCTCCTGCTTCTCGACGAGGTCACCGTCGACCTCGATGTCCAGGTCAGGGCCGACCTGCTCGAATTCTTGATGAACGAAACCATCGAGCGGAACGCGACCATCATCTGTGAGTATCCCAAGCTCCCATCATGGGGGAGGAGTAGGAGGAAAGAGGAAGCCCCATAGTTGGTTTCTTCGAATGAAGTGAGGGAAAGAAAAAAAAAGCAAAGAATGAGCAGGGGATTTTTTTTTGAAAAGACGAACGATGGCAAAGAAACCGCGTACTCTTCTGACTCACACTCCTTACACTCGCTCGAAAATCCGATCTCTTTCCCACCTAGATGCAACCCACATCTTTGACGGATTGCAATCCTTCCCCACTCATATCTGCCACATGAGGTTGGGCACGACGCTAACAAAGGATCATATCAGCTGGCCACCCAACGAAGCCAACCAGCATCTGCTACCCTCATCACCGGACGAAAACCTCTCGCCCCTCCTCAGCGTGTCGCTGGCCTGGTTGAGGGAGGACAGGATCGTGAGGCAAGAGGAGGAGAAGAAGATGGGCAGAAAGAGGGGCGCAAAGCTTTCCACCGTCACCACCGATTCCGAAAAGTTCTTCAGCAAGTACGACTAGTGAGTAACCAGTGGTTAGGGGGAAGGGGGTGGGGGCTGCTTCCGACCCCATCATGACCGCGAGCATTCGAATCCGACATTAACTTAGTGGATTCATGTTGTAGAGGGAGACAAGGGAGCTAAAATTACATAGGAGGGATGGATAGCCAAAGGGCGGGAGAGATGACCGAGCTAGGAGCTAAGGGAAGAAGAGGGGGAATAGAGAGAGAGAGAGAGAGAGAGAGAGAGAGAGAGGGAGAGCTGCGGAAAAGTGTCTTGATCCACCCTAAAGGTTTCTCGATGACTTTGCTGACGAAGATATGGGGATCCATCCATACGCCTGCTTAAACATTTTCCAACGGCCCCAAATAGTTCCCAGACAGTCACAAGATAGACGGATTTCCATCTTCGTGGGCGATTCGGATCCTCTTCTCAACCCACCCACCACCACCTCTTTTCACCTCAAATCCATGACAGGCAGGATTCAACCCTGCTAGAATCTAGAATACTCCCCTCTCCCCGCTCCACTAATAGCAAATGAACGGCAAAGGAATCGAAAACAATAAGGATATAAAAAAAAGGAAAAGTTAAAGATGATCCTCCCCCCCTTCTTTTTTCCTCCGGAAGACCAGACCCATCCCCTAACCCATCAACTCATTATGAATCATTATGCAACGTACTCTTCTAGACGCATCAAAAAACGATAATGAAATAGATTGTTCCACCAATCGACCAGATCTTTGCTTGTCCTTTCCCTTTTCGAGTTGAAGGGGAGGTCTAATGATCACCATCATTTTTTGGTTTCCTCATCTTCCCCCAGGCTATCCCCCCTCTTTTTTCCCTTTGTGTTTGAGTTTGGCGGAGGGGTGACGCAACTTTCCTTATCGATGTTGACTAGAAGGTGAACGGAAAGGCGACCCCTCGAGATGGAGGGGAAAGAATGACTTGCATGTGGAAAAAAACCGCGGTACTTTTCTGGATCCAGGTCGTCAAGATGCATCCCTCCTTACGATTGCAAACGCTGAAAGATCTTGTCCAGAATGTAGAGAGACGAGGAGAGGGCGGGTGGAGGGAGGTCGAGCAGTCGTTGGGTGAGGATCATCTCGAGAGGCGCCGAAGAGAAGGGTTGAAGGGAAAGAAGAAGAAAAAGGAAGGAGAGAGGAGGAGAGAGGAGGAGAGAGGAGGAGAGCTGAGGCGGGAAAATCCAGAAAGGAGGTGCAGAAGGGGAAGAAGGAGGTCTTGCTTCGCCCCTCTCTCTTTTGCGATTTCTTCCCCCTCAAATATCCTTTCCGGTATCGTGAAGGGCTGACCAGATGCCTCTTGCCGACTCGGTGACGCTCTCCACGGGTCTCCTCTTGAGCGAGGTAATCTTGTTACCCGACGAGTCCAGAAGCAGTTGAACCTTTGGGAGCACGCCCGTTGCCGCGAGATTCTGCAGAGAGATCTCCTTCGTTCGGTTGTTCACTGCGAGAGGCGATCGATGCGAGACAGCTGGTTGGTGAGCTTTGATTCTAGAATCAAGGGCATACATCCTAAAACCAAGAGCATGCATTCCATCGCTGATATCAAAGAGGGAAGGAGGAAGAGAAAGAGAGAGAGAGTGAGAGTGAGAGAGGAGAAGTCACACCACTCACGGTAAAACCCCCTAACGATGGGGTGTTTGCCTGGCCTCTGCTTGACGACAAATTCTGTGGAGGGCGTCCGCTTTGCCAGGTCCTTGCACTGAGAGAGTAAAAAGTCCCTCGTGCCTTTGCTCGAGGGGTTGGTCTCGCAGTATTCGATGACGACCTTTCTGCAAGGTAGATGGAAGCTCCCGGGTGTCCCACCTGGTGAGATCTTTGTGGTGAGAGAGCCTCTCAGGATCTTGGGCAGTTGCGGCATGTTGCTCTGTGATTGTCGAATCGATTCAGATCGAGGGAAATGAGGAAGGGGATGTCGAAGGCGTAGGTGAAGAAGGCGAAGGTCGTGCGGCGAACGAATGTATGGATAGGCAAGTGAGGTTGGTCAAATGAGGGAAGGAAAATGTGGAAAAAAAAAATTGAGAAGATGAATAATGGAGCTATTCAGAGCGGCGACGCAGTGACTAGCTTCCTTCCAAGTGATCGATCGATCGGGAAGAAGAAGGTGATCGGAACGCGAATGATGGATCTTTCGGGAATCGGAATCACGCGCTCCGGTTCGGGCATAGCGTGGGTGGAGTAGGGAAGAGGGAAACCGTACAGTCACGAGTGGGAGAGAGAGAGAGAAAAGAGACAGAGAGAGAAGCGACAGAGAGGGAGGGGAGAGAGAGAAGGAAGAGAGGTGGGAGGGCCGTCTGATAGGGTACTCGGTGGTCAAGCTCTACAGGATACCATGATCTATATTGCATCCCTTCCATGTGCAGGACGTATGCGCTTTGGCCGGCCTACGAGTTGGGAAAGAGGAGGCTGTGAGGGTCATGATCGATTCAAAAAGGTCAGACAAGATAGCAGGCCGAATCAATCCGAAGCGTGTTGACCCCGCAGAGAGACCTGAACGGACAACATTCAGATTGGCTGAGCGGGTATTTGTGTGCTTGGGTGGGGGGGCAGAGCGCTGACATACACCCTCCGATTACGGTTGCACCCAATCTGACCATGACCTTTGACTCTGTTGCGGCTCACTCGAATCCGCTCCTTTTTCGGTCAGCTCGCCGCCGCCCGCCGCCCGCCTTCGTTGACTGCAAGTGCTCCCTGGAGTCGAGTTGCGCTCGGCCCCACTGCTTTCTCCTCCCTTCTTTCACTGCCGCTCTCTTCTCTCACCTTCTCCCATCTCAACCCGTTGCCTTCCCTCCTTCCCTCGGCCCACATAAAAGACTCGCCAATACACCACCCCTCGACCTCGTTAAACTTTTTTGCCCCAACTCCCCCCCCCCCACTGAATGTTACTCAACCGATCCATCTCCAGAGTAGCTCAGAAAGCCTCCATAGCTACATTAACTAGGAACTCGCACCCTTCAACCTTTCGGGCCATGTCATCATCCACAACCGCCGCCATCGACGGACTCGTCGTCGAGATCGATTCCAACGGCTCCTCTTCTGTCAAGACTCTCGACTCGTCCTTCATTTCCCAGCAGTGGAAGGCTTCTCGGGCATCTTCCAACAAGAATGGCGAGTTGAGGGTCTTTTTCCCAGAGAACGCACCACCTGTCGCGGCAGTCTCCCTCGGAGAGCAGAAGCCGGCCCCACTCACCGCCCCCGACGTCCTCCCAGAGGCAAAGACCTTCCTGAGGAACGAAAAGCTGGAGTGGACCCGCCTCGCGGCTGCCAAGGGTGTCAAGGCCATCAGGGACCTTGGTTCAGCCTCTGGGGAAAAGGACGTTAAGAGGACCGTCGCGGTTGACTCCTTCTACAGCCCTCACGCTGCGGCGTCGGGAGCGATCCTGGGTCTCTGGGACGTCAACCACTTCAAGACCAGGGGCAAGTCTCACTCGTGGGGAAAGCCGGCTGAGCTCCAAGGAGGCAAGGAGATCGAGGTCGCTCCGATCCAAGCTGCCGCTGATGAGGCTGGAAAGAAGCAGCTCAAGGACGAGGGCGACGAAGTCAAGGGCGCTGTCCCTCTCAGCTGGTTTACGGGAGAGGTGTACGCCAAGGCCCAGAACTGGGCTAGGGAGTTGATGGAGACGCCAGCCAACCTCATGACTCCAACCATCTTCTCCCAGAGGGTGACTGCCGCCTTCAAGAACGTACCCGGCACCTCTGTCCAGGTTCATGACGAGGCTTGGGCCAAGGAGCAGAGGATGGGATCCTTCCTTTCGGTTGCGGCCGGCACTGACGAGCCAGCCAAGTTCGTCGAGATCAAGTACAATGGAGCTCCAGACTCAAAGGCGCCGCCGCTAGCCTTCGTGGGCAAGGGTATCACCTTTGACACCGGTGGTATCTCGATCAAGCCAAGCGCCGGCATGAAGCTGATGAGGGCCGATATGGGAGGTGCGGCTACTGTTGTAGCTTCCACTCTGGCCATCGCCCAGCTGGGTCTTCCCATCAACGTGGTCTGCGTGACGCCCTTGACTGAGAACATGCCTTCCGGCAAGGCCACCAAACCTGGAGACATCCTCATCGCCAGGAACGGCCTCTCGATCGAAGTCGACAACACGGACGCCGAGGGAAGGTTGGTCCTCGCTGATGCCCTAACCTATGTCTCAGAGGTCCACTCGCCACACACGGTGATCGACGTGGCCACCTTGACCGGTGCCGCTGTGATTGCCCTCGGAGATGTCTACTCGGCCGCCTTCACGGAAGACGATTCTCTCTGGAACGAATTGAAAGTGGCTGGTGAAGCCGAATCCGACCCCTTCTGGAGGATGCCACTGAGCGACGCCTACCTCAAGCAGATCTCGACCTCGAACGCCGATCTCTGCAACACTGGAGGCAGACCGGGCGGGTCGTGCACCGCCGCCATCTTCCTCAAGAACTTTGTCGTCGGCCTCGAGGATCCGAGGGGCGAGAAGCCCAAGGTGAGGTACTCTCACCTCGACATTGCAGGTTCCATGGAGGCCACCGGCACCACTGCCAACGACTACCAGCCAAAGGGCCTGACCGGACGACCTGTCCGCTCGCTCATCGAATTCGCAAGGAGGTTGGAACAGTGACCGAGGGTCTTTCGTGCTGTTTAGCTGGAGCTGGAGTGTGTCAAACGAGGAGTTCTCGGAATCCTTTTCTCATCTTCCTTCCTTGCTGTCTTGACTTTCCAACCTCCCGTTTGTATTTGATCAACCCTCGTGGCTTTCATCAATTGATTCTAACCGTAACAAGAAATCGCAGGGGAGAAGGGAAAAAAAAGTCTATCGATAGAAGAGGATGAATATGGCACGCGATATCGGAGAGATGCCGCTTGTGTGATTCAGATATCAAACACGTGCATCCTTGTTCTGAACCTTGTCAATCATAATTCCTCAGGCCAAGCGGAATACGATCGATGAAGGAAGCAAGACGAGGAGCGGAAAGTCTGAAGAGGGGGGGTTGGCCATTTTAGCCATAGACAAGGTTTTGGATCTTGAATGTATGCAGAGAATCCAATCCGCCAAAGATACCGTAAATGGGTGAAGAGACAGAGACAGACAGGTAGAGGGGCATACGAGAGGAAATGCGAGCACGCAACATCGAGCATGACATGGTTACAGCCCCCGCCTTGGCAGCCACGCGGAAAGTGGAAGACTTCCTCGAGGTTCCCATTCCACACACTCGAATCACTGAATCCCAATCCAAGAGGCGTTCTCGTTCTTCTTTACAGTTGTATGCCTCCTTTCTCGTTCACTTCGAACCTTGTTTCCTTCGCTCATCTCGTCTTCTTTCCCGAATCCCGTGTTCCATTGACCTTTTGCTTCCCTTCTAGTGCCGGAAGGACTGGCAATCCAAGCGAATTGCTGCGGTGTTTGTACTGTACATCGCCATCTTCCAAACTTGCTGCGACTCCTGTTCCACTCGCGGCTCACTCCCTTACTCTTTCCTTACCATGATCGAAAGAATCACAAATGTACCCATCGGTCCCGGTGACGGCACGCGAAGGAGAGCCGAAGAGAGAGGCTATGTTCAGTGGGAAAGGAAAAGCCCGACGAGCCACAGCCAAGCACGCAGCGTTTCGGGTTTCCGCCCCGTTGTTGGCCTGTGCGTGCACAAAACACCGCCTCCTATTTTTTTTTTATTTTCCTCATTCAAAAAAATGAGAGAAAGAAAACCTCACCGCGTCAACCATGGAACTCTCCTTTTTTCCTTTTTCCTTCTTTCTTCATTCCCTTCCTTTTTTCCTCTTTGGATAGGAACCGTTGAGACAAAGAGTTCCCCTTTTTTTAGGGGGTGGATCAACGAAAGCTTGGCGTGGACTACAGTGAGTTGCTTGAGGCTTACCACCCTTGTTTCCCCTGCTTGCTCCCATCTGCTTCCCAACCGCAATACGAATCTAAATCTGCATCTCCATGGAGAGTAAAAAAAAAAAAGAAGACAGTTATGTACTGTACAGTACTGTATCTTGATCCTTTCCCTGACGTGAGATTCACTTGGATAGGGGGCATTAATGATAGTAGAACATTTAAAGCGCGTCTATCATTTCCGACTATCCTTCAACAACCCAAATTTGAGCGAGCGCCTTTGCCCTTTACTTTCCTTCCTCTCGCTCTGGTGTCCCCTGACTTGTTTCGCTTTCCTCCACCTTCCCTGCTTCCTTCCTTGTCCCTGATCGCGGTTATAGATTTGGATATGAAGCCTGGGATTCACCGAGTTGAAGAGCTGACATGATTATGAAATCTGGTTCTGGTTCCAAGGCTTTATCGTTGTTTGTCTTTTACCATCTACCAGTTGGGAGGAGGCACCGCGTAAATGACTTGGCCTCCTGCAGGAAACCAAAATGGAAAGGGGGGGAGGAAGGAGTTGATAATTTTGTCCTTGGGTATTCTGGGGTTTTTTCTTTACGGGCCACCTTGTATTTGCTTTTATCCACAAATTGGTCGTTTCATATTCGCAGCCCCTTTCCCCCTCATGGTTGAAGTGAAGAATAAAACAATCACCCTCCCCACTGAGGGCGCTCGTTCACCAGGACTCTTCTTCTGCCTCTCGGCATCGCATTACCTCCCCTCACTCAACCAGCCTGGGTTCAACCTTCTCACACAGGCAGGGCAAGGGCCACAGCGCGGACACACACGGACCGCCTCAGCTTTTGCACTCCCACTCAAGACCAATCCGCCAGCCATCCATCAGCATCTCAATTCCTCTTCGCCTCTCATCCCTTCCCTTCCTGTCCTTCACAACGCTATCCACTTTCTCTCCCTCCCTCCCTTTCTCTCTCTCTCTCTCTCTCTCTCTCTCTCTCTCTCTCTCTCTTCCCCTATCCTCGCGCAATAGAGACGAACCATCTCGATACGACCCTTCGCCTACAAGTTTCGACCATTTCTTCTGCCACGAGAAAAGCCGCGCCTGCTCTCCCCCCCCCCCCCCCCC
>KZ820095.1:0-23296 GCA_003144235.1 Violaceomyces palustris | reverse complement strand
ATGCCTGTCTGGCGACAATTAAAGAAAAAAAAAAAAAGGGAAATCAAAAACGAAAATCCCCCCACCTTCCCTATCTTCCACCCTCTTCCCCTTCGCCTCGCCCCTCTCCCCCTTCACCGTGCAGGCTCCGGGCAACGTACCTTTCGTTCTCAGTCTGAGATCGTGCCTCTACCCTCTGGCAGCGGGTAATACTTGCGTCTTGAAGACCTCCGAGCTCTGCCCTAGAGCTCACCTCTGCATGGCCCAGGCCCTCTTGGATGCCGGTCTTCCCAAAGGAGCGCTCTCCGTCATCCATGTGGATCCAAAGGACGCTCCAGAGGTGACCGAGGCCATGATATCCCACCGCTGGGTTCGAAAAGTCAACTTCACCGGTTCCACCAGGGTGGGTAGGATCATCGCCCAAACCTGTGCCAAGCACCTGAAACCTTGCGTCCTGGAACTCGGAGGCAAGGCTCCCGTTCTGGTCCTCGAGGACGCCGACCTCGACGTCGCGGCCAACAACATTGTCTTTGGAGGTTTCTTCAACGCCAACCAAGTCTGCATGGCGACCAACAACATCCTCGTCCACTCCTCCGTCGCCGACCTCCTGGAGTCCAAGATCTCCGAAATCCTCCAGCAGAGGGTCGAGACCTTCACCGCCTCTTCCCTCGTCGAGGATGGGGAGAGTAGGGTCCGTTGCCTTTTCAACGACGTCGCGGCGGAGAAGGCCAAGTCTCTGTACGACGACGCCATCTCCAAGGGAGCCAAGGTGGTGGCGGGCAAGGTCGGTTTCGAAAGGTCCACCGTCCAACCCTTGGTTCTGGGAGGAGTCGACGATTCGATGAGGATCTTTGAGGAGGAGACCTTCGCTCCCATCCTCTCGCTCATCCGTTTCCAACATGTGGACCAGGCCGTAGAGATGGCCAACGCCAACCCTGCAGGTCTAGCAGCCTCCATCTTCACCTCCGACCTGGCCCTCGCCTTTTCCCTGGCGAAGAGGATCGACTCCGGTCAGGTTCACATCAACGGTCAGACCATCCACGACGATCCCATGATGCCACACGGAGGTTGGAAGGAGTCGGGTTACGGAAGGTTCAACGGAGTAGATGGAATCCGCCAATTCACCCAGACCAAGGGGGTCACCGTCTCTCGAGGCGCAAAGATTCCTTTCGAGTACATGTGAAGAGCACCAACCTTCCCCCTCCCAACATACACACTCTAACTGCGATGAAACCATGAAGGGGGAACAATTAGCAACCCATTTGGGGATGAGCATAATTGCGAGCGTTGAGATTGCAGTGTGGCTTCGTTTTCAGGGGGAAGGGGTAAAGAGCGCTATAACATGGTTGTATGCTGCATGCGCTTCCCTTTCCTTTCCCTTCTTTTCTCCTTTCTTTTACTTTTGTCACTTTTCTTCTTTTATTTCTTTTTCTTTTGAGGACTTTCAACGATGTAGCAGCAGAGTGGGCTTTACGAAAGGAGGGCAGGTCAAGCAAGACGCATCGCGATCTCTGACACAGGCCTGTAGGGATCGTATCAAAAGTTGTGTTCCAGCAGTGCCTGAAGAGCCACGATTCCAACTTCAAAGCTTCTCGTCGATCTCTTGGGTGTACTCCCTCCCTCTTTCTCTCCAAAGCTGAGCTCTCTCCTTGGCCAAGCGGATGGCCCACTGCCTCTGACGTGGCTGTTTCCAGCAGGTGGGGTTGAGGACAGAGATTGCATGAAAAAGTTCAGCAAATGATCATCGTCATTTCGCTCCGTCCCACTTTCTGGTCGTGCGATCATACTCACGTGTGTGATGTAAGGGAGGGAGCCGGTGAAGAAATTCTGGAGATCGTCAATACCATCGGCTTTTTTTTTTTTTTTTTTTTTTTTTAAAGAAAGAAACAATGAGCGAAAAAAAGATAGCGTTTGCGGTTAGACCCAGGGAAAGAAGGGCGAAGGAGACATTAGCTCGACCGACGGTTGATGCGGAGCGATGGAGCCACGAGTCCCACAGCGCTGAACTCCACGGAAGTCGTGGCGATCACAAGGCTACTCACATCTTTCGTACTCGACTGCTTGGAGACACAGTTCGAATCGGTCGAGATCCTTGACGAGCCTTGCCTCCTTAGTCTTCCTTTCCTCGTACTCGTTCCAGAGCGCCTCGATCCTCAGAGCAGCGGGGCTCGAGCCGAGGAGGTCGTGAACAAAATATTGGATCGCCTCGTACTCCCTCTTGCTCTTCTCCTCCTTTCCAACACCGTCTAGAGGTGTCAGGTCACCAACCTCGGCCTCGGCGAGATCGTGGACCAAGGCCAGCTGAACGCACTTTCCGATGTCGACGCCCTTGTTGGGGCACAGCATGCAGAGGATTGCCATCCTGTACATGTGGTCGGATATCGATTCGGGGTTCTTGATGCGGTGGTGGAGCCAGCCGGTTCTCTTGTTCTTCTTCAACATCTGTAGTCGGTGCATGAAGTGGAGCACCTTGCCCCATCCCTCCTCTGTCTCGGCCTCTTCGTCGTCTTCCACTTCGGCAAAGTCCTTGTCTGCGGGTTGCAGGAAGACTTGCAACGGCGCCGGCGCGTTCACAGGGTCAGATTCCAAAACGATGGACGAGCTGGTGGGGGGTGGCGGTGGGATGTAGGGTGGTCTTGGTGACCTCCTCCCGCTGCTGCTTGGCGTACTGGTTCCGCTGCGGCTTTCGCCTCCCTTGACACCTGTCAAAGGAACGGAGAGAGTCGGCTGTTGCCCGGAGTGGGCGACGAAGCCTCGCGTGATGAGGCTTCCAGGTAGAGCTCCTCGAGTAGTGAAGCTCGCGGGAGTCGGCGACTGATTTCCGATCGACCTTGCCCCGATTGGCTCCATCTTCATCGTCGTGGTTGGTGATACTTCAGCATCTCCAAGATCCTCGATCGTCTCCAGTCTCGGCTGCGCGACGATCGATGTGCTCAAGTTGCCCGCGGCAGCAGCTTCAAGCTTGTTTCTCCTGATTGCTTTCCTGAGCGAAGGGACCATCATTCTCTCCTTGTACGGAAGGCTGGTTTTCGGCTCTCGCTCAAAGCCAATGTCTTTGTCGTGCATCGATCCGTAGCCTGTGTACCTTTGACCGATGCTGATTCCGATGCCAATGTTTCGAGCCTCGGAGGCTTCCGTGGCGTCCGCTATGAGATCGGCCACACCTGGTGCTCGGAACCTGTTTGGAGGGCCGACGGCCATCGGCATCGACCTGGCAAGCAGTGAGTCGTCACTGTCCTTGGCTTTCTCCTCGGCTTGCCTCACTGTCAAGGGAGGATGGCAAGTGAATTGAATCTGTGAGCAGAATTCTCATCTTGGCAGCAGCTCGGGCACTAGATGGAATGCAAAAAGAAAAAAGAAAAAAGGGGGACTCTCAGTTGGACTGGCTCAGGGACTCACCTCTTTCCTGCCATGCCGCCCACCGCTGGTCGTCCTCCTCGTCCAGTTCGTACTTCGCCTTGCCCTTCTTCCTACTGCCGCTCCATAGGTTCCTGTGGCTCGGCGCGTGGGGAGCCAACAGGCCGCTCAGCCTGGCTTCAGGATCGTCCGACTTCTTCGAGGCCCGGTTCCTGGAGTTCGACCTGCTTCCGCTCGCAGTCGAGATGTTTGCAGGGTCGCCAGATCTTCCACGGGAAGAGGATGAAAGTAGCTGATCTCCAACAACCGACGACCTACGAAGATTCATCGACGCATCCAGCAGCTTGTCGTTCCCTCCTCCGTTGACACCCAGGGATGGATCGGCGACAACTCTTCCATCCAATCGCAGAGAAGCGGGATCAAAGCCGGAGTCGCCCGCTGCCGCCAACAGCGATGAGGGGAATGCGCTCTGCGAGGCGGAAAGAGCCGAGAATGAGGCTGCCCCCATGCCTGGTACCTCCACATCCGCATCATCCTCGTCATCCTCGGTGTAAGCATCACTGTCCCTCCCCGAATCGTTCTCGTCCTTCGTGATCGCATCGTCACCCTCCTCACCCGGTTCGCCACCTTCGTCCAACCCGTCCGCCTCTTCGTCGATCTCGAAAACCGCAGCGTCTTCCTCGTCGACCAGCTCCCTCTCGGACTCCTCACTCTCTTCTTCGACTTCGGCGACCTTCCCCTCCTCGGTGGTCTCAGCAAATGCTACCTTCTTCTCACCCGAGCTCTTCGTTCGTGAAGCGGAAGTTCTCTTGCCAGAAGTTGGAGACTTAGTCGCCGGCTTTAGAGGTTCGGCGGAGCTGGACGGTGGCTCACGAGGTTGAAGTGTACCTTTCACGGAGGGCTCAGATGGACTCGAAGAGACCGCTTGGCCATCTACCTTGGGCATATCCTTGTCCGCTCGTTCTCCAGTGTCCACCGAGACCAAGGGGGGGCCCTTTGAAAGGAGATCGGATGAGGACGGAGCACCATCTCCAGCCGATTGCCGTCCCCTTCCGCGGCGGTTCTCCGGTGCCTTCGGGCTTTCATCGTCGTCGTCCTGGTTCGAGCGTCGCGAAGCCCTTCCCCTTCCCCGCTCTGCAGAATCCGACTCGTCCTCCTCTTGCTCCTCGTCCGAATTGACAGCAGAGGTGACTGCAGAAGTGAGAGCAGAGTGATCTCCCTCCGGGTACCTCTCCATCAGCCTTCGCTTGTTGGCCCAGTCCTCCATTTGCTTTGGTGGGTCCCTCCCCCTCATAGCAAAAGAGGCGGAAAGGGCGCTTAGCGAGCTCGACAAGGCTGGCGTACTTGCCGAAGCACGATTAGAAAACGTGGACCTCCTCTCGAATGCGGAGGGGGGAAGCTCAAGTTCCTCTGAATCAGCAATCTTGTTAGATTGCGGCAAATCGCCACCTCTTCCAGATTCGTTTGCCTCCGCGGCAGTCGTCAAGGAGTCGCGTGACACACTGACGCCATTGACCGGTGGCTGTCGCGTGACGGGAAATGAAGATTTTTTCTGAGCGGATGCTCCATTGCCGCTAGCCCTGGACCTAGATGCCACGAGCAACACTTTGGCCTCTTCCTTCGTCCTCTTCTCCAAAACTTCCATCTCGCGTCTCTTCTGCCTCACGAGCTCGAAAATTTCCGCTTCAGCTTTGGCTCGGAAATCCCTCAAGCTTTCGAGCGCCGAGGCCTCCAGTTGGCCCACCAAAGGATTACTGAGTCCTCCGGAGACAAGGAGGGAGGTGGGCGTGGATGGATGCGAGGCGCCGCCACCTGGCTTTGGCGATTGAGGTGGCGTGCTTATGAGGTGGGAGGGAACGGTCGGCAGAGTGTAAGGTAACGCGTTGGGGATCTGTGTTAGCGAAGAGCGCCTATTGGCTCCCAATCGGCCCCTGGATGGGAATTCGTCGGTCGAGTTGGTAGGTGATGTCGGTTCCGATAGCGTCGAGGATTCCTCGACCTTGTTCTTATCAATGACGATCTTGAATGCGGGCGAATACGACTCGGATCGGAGGAACTTGGCGACCTGGTCTGGTCCCACAGCGCCCGGGAGGATCCAGACTTTGCCATCGATTGGTTTGACAAACGTTTCTTGCGAACGGCCATCGGACCTGCTGCGTTCCTTCGACGGTGAATCATTAGTGATGAAGCCATAGGTCCTAGCTGGGCCTGGAGGGGCAGGCTTCGCAGCTCCGTAAACGAGCAACGAGCAGTTCAAGCAACGAACGCAGGCTAGGCTGGGTCCCCCTCCAAAGCTAGCTGTCTCACGGCTAGTGAGAAGTGGGAATGTCTGTGCAAATGGTCGATCAATTCATGCGGGCGAGACTCAAATTAGCAATGCAAGCGCCCCTTTCTTTGAAACAAGGTTACACACTGGCTGCCCTTGAACAGAGTAAAAGGGTTCGGACCTGTAGCGTGGCGAAGGCGGTGTAAAAGGGAAGTCGGCTGCATGGGGGTAGTACTCACTGCCTGTATTCCCTCCAAATCAGAAAGCGTTGCGGCCCATGGCTTCCCTTCCTCGACATCACGAGGAAGAGGGAAAATGCTGAGCTTGACATTCAGGCAGGGACAGGCCCATTCCTGCGGATTCATCGTCGAGGTGGGCAACGCCTCGACCATTCTCGAAGCTCAGCTCGAAAAGAAGGGGAGGGGAGGTGGTGGGGGGGCTTAGCCCTTTTGGATCGTATAGTCGGACCCAATCGGCTGAAGCTGCTTAGGTCAAGTGCAGTTGAATGGTTCTGTCGCTTTGGTCCCTGTTGTGACCAGTGGTCGTAAGCAAATCAAGGTCGTTGGAAGTTGGGGGTATTGCAAGTTGCCCTCGTTCCTTCCCCCTATCGCCTTTTTTGTTTTTTTCTTTTCTTTTATTTTGGTTTCTTCTTCCTCTTCGATTCGTCAAGGTGTCCGGCTTGGAAAAAGACGTTGGCTGGTTTTCGCTCCTTGCTCCACCCTGTTGATGATGAAGGAGGGAATGGGGAGTGGTGGCAATGAGGAAAGAGGCAAATGAAGAGGTAGGATGGGAGGGGGTTGATGTGAGATCAGACCGGAAAGAAAGAGGGGGTGACTGGCTGACCGGGTGATCAAAGTCGAAAGAGGCAGAGTCAAGAGTCAGAAGGGGGAAGGGGGCTGAGAAAGGAGAAGAAAAAAAATAGAAGATAAAAAGGGTGGCGGAAGGATTTCAAAAAAGAAAAGAAGAACAAGAAGAAGAGGAGTAGAGAAAAGGGAGAAGAAAAAAAAAACAAAGCAAGTCATAAGTTAAGCATGGGTACGAATTGGGACCTGGCTCGCTACGCGATTTTAAAGAGGTGCCTACCTCGATTCGCGGGTAATTCCACTCGAATCAGTGAGTGAGCTCCCTACGTTTACCATCTCACACGCACCCATTTTACTACAGTAATTCACACTCGTCGGATCTTTTCAACACCCCCGGAATCTGAGCACGGGACACACGTTTGGCCCTTGGCCCCTGAGCGCGTTGGTCGAGAAGCTGACTCGACTCGAACCAGCCATCCGATTCTGACTTCCAACCAAGCTGATTCACCAAATCGATCCGGTAGCAACCCCCTACCCCCCTTTTTTAGGTAGTCACTCCTAGTGATAGTGACACAAAGAGCTGAGGAGTGATTGGAAGTGATAGGAATATTCGAGATGATCTGTATCCCAAGCAATGTCCTATGCAATCGCATCCGCGCCCGCCCGGATCCAGTCCTGAGTCACATAAGTTCAAGTTCAAGTGAATCTCATCATGTTGCTCGTGTGTTGGATCCCTTAACGTTCTTAGCCACTCTGGAAATAGGATTACCAACACACTGACTAACTAAACGCACTGACTGACTAAACGTTGTGGGGAGCCAAACGCCTGCTTCCGCGACCTCCACTCCCAGTCCCGACTCTTGCTCCCGATTCACAAAGTCGCATTAAAAAAAAAAACCCACCACGGGAGGGAAACGGCCAAGAGAGAGGCTGGGCCCACAAGCTCCAAGGGTTGAAAACCAGCTATGCTGTGGCTAGCCATCCTTCACACCACTTCCTCGCTACACTAACCATCCCCATCGGTGACCCTGCGACCGGACACCCAACGACAACCTACCTCCTCTTTTTTCTGTTCTGTTTGACTCCACTTCCTCTTTCCTACTTGAATCGTTAGGCGGCCTCGACTCCACTTTTAGATCCCTCTCCCTCCTCCCACCAGGAAGATCGTCCCAAAGTTCAGAAAAAGGCAAAGAGGAGTAGGAGGAGGAGGAGGAGGAGGAGGGGTTTTCAGGAAAAGAAAAAGGAAAGGCCAAAGAGGGGTTAACTAAGACGGGAAGAGCAAGATGGAGATCAAGGGAACCTACGATTTCATCGTCCTGGCAGCCTTGCTCCCAATCGAGACCATCTTGAAGCTACTCCCACCTCACCTCAAGCCAGAGGGAGCAGATCACGATGGCACCTCCTCCTCCTCCTCCTCCTCCTCCTCCTCCCCCTCCCCCTTCCCCTCTCTCTCGCCTTTGATCCCTCTACCCTCCTCGACGGTCGCCAAACTAGGGATAGAGGAATCAACCTACGATCCCAAGCTCAACCACCCCATCGTCATCCAGCTCGGCTTCCAGCGCGGCACCGGTCCTGGCCCTTCGTTCCTGCGCATGAGCTTTGAAGAGGCAAAGCTTGAGATCCCCTCGGTCAGACACCCTGAGGCCGGTGAAGGGGGCAAGGAGGTCGGATTCACTTTCAAGCAAATGATGTGAGTTGAGATAGGGAGAGGATAACTTCCTCCCCTCTCGTGGACCTTTGGATCGAATGTTCAAGCTCCCCCCCTCACTGACTCCATCAGCCACTTCTCCCAACCAGTCTCTTCCATTCGAGGATGATGACCTACTCTTCGAGGTACATCGCGGGGCTTCGGTCGATGTGCTCGACCTTCTTTCCACGCAGCTCTCCGTCTTGCTACCAGGACGAGGCACGATGCCTTGACTACAAGGTCAAGGGCTACCTCAAGGCAGAGCTCACCATCGTCCACACAGGGCTCGACGACTCGTCCGAAGAATGGCAAGAGTTCTCGAGGCAGATCTGCGCCCCTTGGTTCGGTGCCAACACCAAGGATATGGTGACAAAGGTGAGAGAGAAGAGGGCAGGGCGGGGGGAAGGGGGGGGGGAAAGTTTTGCCTGGCCCTCCTTCCTCAATTCTATCAGAAGGAGAGGCTGACGACGGCTCCTTATCGATTTTTTTCCACCCCTCTTCCCCGATCGCGTTTCAAAAACAGTTCAACTACGACTTGGAACCCTCGATCGAAAATGATGTGGGACCGATTAGATACACTTATGATCTCGAACTCGTGATCTCCTCCTTCTTCGACCCATCCGTCGTACTCCCCAAGGGAGGCCGAGACGAGACGCTCAAGCTCAAAGGGACGGCCTTGAGGTTCAAGCGGCCCTACTCGAGCGTCTCGGCCCACGTCTCCGAATTCCTCTGATCCCTCCTCCCTATCCTTTCGAATTCTTCCCCCTCTCGATCCTTCGTCTTTTCACTTTGGAGCGATTCCACACTTGGTGCCTCTCCCCTCCTGACTCTCCCATCGGGTGACAAGAGAGTGTGCTTCGGCTTTCCCAATACGATGGATTGTATTTCCTTGGTTTGATAGTTTACATCGGCGACTCTAAAGAGATACGGGAGAGGGATGGTGTTTGGGGGTGTGTTTGGAAGGGATGCACGGGGTGGAAGGGGGGAGGGGAGCAAGGAAGAAGGGAAGCTGAAAAAATGGCGTTTCATCTCCAAACAACAACCACCATCCCTCGCTTTCGAGTGGTCTCGCTCGTATCAAGTGGTGATCTGGAGCTTCTCGGCGACGAGCTTGACAGCCTGTTCGACGGTCAGGTGATGGGTTTCCAGGTTCTTTCGAACCTTCTGCCACTCCTCTCCGTGCCTGGGTTCCACCTCCTTGCACCTCTTCAGGATGCCTTCCCTGATCGGATCGTTCCCGTGCTGCGTCTCGAACTTGTACCACCAGCACCATCCGTCCCCCCAATCCGGGTCGGCCTTGACGCTCCTTTCGAACCACTTCCTGGCCTGTTCGATCTTCCTGTCGTTCCAGAAGAGCCTGGCGACGCTCGAGATGACTCGGCAGTCGTCTCCCGTCCTTTTCAGTGCGTCGGCCGACCTCGTCTTCCTCGAAGCTTTGGGTTCGGACCAGATCGACAGCGTCCAGAGGAGGCCGCTCGAGGGGCACTCTTGCAACCCTCGGCTGATCATCGACTTGAACTGAGCCTGGCTTCCCGACCTCTCCTCCACTCCCGCACTCTCCGCCCAGAGTCGGTCGTTCCTAGGGTTCGAGATCCTGGCCTTCTCCAGGATGGCCCTGGCGCGGATGATCAGCCCCGCCCTCTCCTCCAACCTCGAGGACAGTAGCCACAGGTCGATCGAGTTCGGGCAAGCCTTGAGCCCCTTGGACAACGCCTCCCTGGCGGCTTTGATGTTCTCCTGCCCTTCCTTGGGCCTGACCTCCTCCAGCAGCTGGCCGAGCATCATGTGGAGCTTTGCAAAGCTCGGGAACTTGACGATGGCCTCCTCAACCAGCTCCAGGGCCCTCTCCGGTCTCTTCTCGTTCCTCTCGAAAACGGCGCTCTTCATCCACACCCTCGCAGACCCGACCTCCTGCCTTGCCCTCTCCAGCAGCCTGCCAGCCTCGAGCTTCTGACCGTTCTCGGCTTCCAGCTTGGCGGCGGCCAGCGAGATCTCCTCGGATCCCATGTTCCTCGCGAACGCCCTCTCCAGCACGTCTCTGGCGCCGAGCACGTCGTTCGCCAGCCTTTTCTCGTTGGCCAAGAGCAGCCACAGGGACTGAGATCTGGGCAGTCTCGCCACGGCCCTTTCTAGAATCGCCTCGAGCGACTCCCGGGTGCCATGCTTCTTCTCGATGTCGGCGGCGAACTTCCAGATGGACTCCTTGTCGTTGAACACTTGGAGGCAGTGCGCCAGGATGGCTCTGGCCGTCTGCACGCAACCCTTGTCCAGAGCCGCCTGGGCGTCTTCCACCCACACCGTCCTCCGGTCCTCCTCCTCGACGTCGAGGTGGATCGTGGCCTTGATGATGGCGGCGCAGGTCAGGGGGCTACCTTCCTTCTCCACCCTCTCGGCTTCCTTGAGCCACTGGTCCCTGGCGATGACGGCGCCGGCTTTCCTCAAAGAGGAGACCGCAAGGCTCATCGTCTTGTCGATCTGAGACTCGTCGGCATCCGTTTCCTCCAGCAACCTCCCGGCCGCGATCCAGATCTCGCTCGACGTGGGCAGGCTCTTCCTGGCCTGGTTGAGCACCTTTTTGGCATCTTCCGGAGTAGAGAGCCTGGCGAGCGTCAGCCAAAGTTCCACCGACGTCGGGACGGCGGCGACGGCACCGGACAGGAGGATCCTGGCGTCCTCCGGGTTCTCCTCGAGGTTGACCAGTTCCTTCCACAGCGTCGTCGAGTTGGGCAGGTACTCTAGGCTCTTCCTGAAGACCCTCTTCTTGGACTCGGGATCATTTTCAAGCTCGGCCGCCTTCAACCAGATCTTTACGCTCTGCGTCAGGCCGGCGGCGACGGCGTTGGCCAGGATGACCCTGGCGTTGGCGTTGGTGTTGAGCCTGGCGTTCTCTAGCCAGACGTCCTCGCTGCCCTTGCAGTGGATGCACCCTTGCGCTATGATCTTGCGCGCGCTCGCCATCTTGCCCGCCACCTCCTCCACTCGTGCCGCAGCGATCCATCCTGGCGCGTGCTTCGGGTTGGTCTTGATGACCGAGTCCAACAGCCCCCTCGCCTTCTTTATGTCGCCGATCTCCGTGTCGGTCTTGACGACGACCGAGGAGAGTTCGGTGAGGTATCCCTTTGGATCGATGGTCGAGGCCGAGCCCGAGACGGAGCTGGACGAGGAGGCCTGGTCGAGCTGGTGGGAAAAGATCTTGTTCCTAGCTTCTCCGATCTCGGTGAGTGAGGTGAGAACCCCCCCGTCGACGGTGGATTGGGTCCCATCCTCGACGACACTGTTCTCCACCTGGTTTCTGTCCCTGTTGCCGATCAGGATGCTGTCTGGGGCGTTGTAAGTCTTGTCCTTGCTCTCCCTGGCGGCGGCGGCCTTCCTCCTCTTCCCCGTCAGGTTACCCGCTTCAGGTAGCGCTGCCCACTCGTCCTCGGTCACCGTGCTGAGGCCACGCTTGAGGTCGGCGAACTGGGCTTGGATCTTTGGGCGTTCCTGCCTGAGTGCCTCGATCTCGGCCTTCTCCCTTGCCTCTCGGTACTTTCTTCTCCTCTCGTCCATCTGCTTGTCGACTCCCTCCCAGATCTTGTCGGCCTCCTCGTCATCCCTCTCGTAGATGGCGCCGGCGAAGAGGCCGGTCTCGTTCTCCGGATCTTGGTACTGGTCGGCATCCTCTTCTTCCCTCTCGTCGTCCGCTTCGCCCTTCCTCGCCTTGGCGGCGGCGATGATGTCGGCCGAGGGGCCGGCGCGCGCGGGACCAATGTCGGATCGGGTGGTGAAACCACTGGCACCCCTACCCAGACCCGCGACGTAGCCTGGCGGCGCCGTCATGCTGAGGAAGGCGAGCTTGTTTGGCTTGCTGTTGGCTGCCATGCTGGGCGAGTGTCGAGTGAGATGGGTAGGAGACCTGGGCTCTAGCCCCACTGAAAATGACCAAGAGTAGGGCGGTGGGAGCTAAGTCGTAAGCCTGGTTTTGCAAGTTGGACTGAGAGCAGACGATCCAGTTATCGCAGTGGCTGGCCTAGGAATTGTGGCGGTAAGAAGAGAGGGGAAAAAAAAGGAATATGATAAAAAAAAAAAAGAACCCTTGTGGAGGGTGATCGGCACTGAGAAGACAATCCCTTCGCCCCCTTTCAAGGAGAATCAAGACAGGATCAGAGTTGGCTCTGTGTAAGTTGAGGGAGGTCCAAGTGAGAAGGGTGAAGGGTGAATGCATGGAGGGTGGAAGGTGAGAGGGAGTGAGAAAGACGAGATGAAGACGGCGGAAGACGGACAGAGGAAGAACGACAAACCCTCACGAGGATCGGCTTAGACGGGCGATGATCACGTGACGTGGGAGGTGGGTGTGGAGAAGGCTCCGCTCCATGCTGGATGGAAGATATCGGGCTTAATCGTCATCCCGACCCGGTGCAGTTTAATTACCAACCCTGACGGTGGAGGCATCCACCCACTACTGCGATACTCTCCCTCTCCCTCTCTTCGGGAATGACCTTCCTTCTCGATGATGCAGGTGCGGGGGAAAAGGAAACCAACCAGCCCAGCCAAGTAACAATCACCACCGAACGTTCGATTGAGCTTTTCTTCCTTACTCGCTCCCGACCCCCCACACACTCACCCTCTCCCCATCCCCTTGCCATTCTCTTCTTACTCGACCAATCACCCCCACCCAGCTCGGCAGATTACTTGATCCTCTTTGTCCCCCCCCTTCCCCCTTTCCCCCTTCCCCCTCCCTCCTACTCCAACCCTACTTAAGAAAACAACCCTCCGTCTAATCCCCTTCCGTAGTCCTTCTCATTCCCTTCCACTTGAAAGAGTTGACCTCCTTCTCCCTTTTTCATCAACCTCTACCTCCACCACGTACTCTGTTCGAGGAACCTTGACCCTGCCCGTTCCCTCCGACTTCCTCCGAAACCGACCAGATCAATCCAGCCATGTCGTCCGTAGCTCACGGTGTCAAGACTTTAGGAGTGGTGGGAGCCGGTCAGATGGGACTCGGCATAGCTTACGTGGCGGCTCTCAGGGCTCAGATCCCTTCCGTCCTCCTCTGCGATGCCAACAAGACCCAACTGGACAAGGGGGTGGCCTTCTTCGAGAGCCTCCTCAAGAAGGATGTCAGCAAGGGGAAGATCAAGCAGGAGGATGCCGATGCGGCCAGGTCCAGGCTCTTCGCCGTCGAGGGTGTCGAATCCTTCGCCAGGGGTCAGCAAGGGACCCCGGAGATGGTCATCGAAGTAAGCTCTAGCGCCCCGTGATTCGATTCCCTCCTCTCCTTCCATCCTCCCTCTCGTCCCATCCTGATCTGCTATCGTATAGTCGGACCTGTTCTGACAGAGACAAATTTTTAAAAACAAAAAATCAAAATCCCTTAACGATACAGGCTGCGACGGAGAATCTGCCGGTCAAGCTCAAGATCTTTGGATCTCTGGCGACCCACCTTCCTCTGACCACCATCCTGGCCACCAACACCAGCTCGATCAGCGTCTCCAAGATTGCCTCGGCCGCCGTTCCGGATGGTGTCAAGCCTGGCAGTCCAGAGGCTTGGCAGGGTCCCTCGAGGGCTCTTGGGATCCACTTTTTCAACCCCGTCCCCGTCATGCCCTTGGTCGAGCTCATCCCTGCCCTTCAGACCTCTCCCGAAGTCCTCGAGAGGGCCAAGGCCTTCGCCATCGCCTGCGGTAAGGAGATCACCACCTCCAAGGACGTCCCAGGTTTCGTCTCCAACCGCTTGCTCATGCCCTTCATCAACGAGGCCGTCATGACCTTGGAGAAGGGGATCGCAACGAAGGAGGACATCGACAAGACCCTCAGGCTTGGTATGGCCCACAAGATGGGCCCGCTCGAGTTGGCCGACTTCATCGGTCTAGACACCTGTTTGAGGTGGGTTTTTCTTTCCCTTTCTTTTTTCCCCCACCACCTTCCCTTCTCCATCACAGCGGAAACCTCTCTTTGGGCTATGTCCCTACCTTTCAGTTGAAAATCTGACTCCCTCTGACGAATCATCTCAAATTGTCATCCCTCTGTTCCTCCCCATCGCTCCGTCCTTTTTCTTGCCCAACCTTTACATTTTTGCGCCAATATTCATCTCACCTGCCAATCGTCTCACCCACCACCCAAAACACAGCATCATGGAGACCATGTTCAGAGAGACCTCGGACTCCAAGTACCGGCCAGCCGTCCTGCTGGGCAGGATGGTGGATGCTGGTTGGACGGGGAAGAAGAGTGGAAGGGTGAGTGGTTTTATTTTATTTTCTAATTTCATTTTTATTTTTGATGTTTCCCTCTCGCCCGCCCTTGGATCTTCCCAACATCTGAACAAAAATCTTTTCCCCCTTCCCTCCTTCTCATCCCCACCTACCGCTCGAAGGGCTTCTACGAGTACAAGTGAAGTCTTTCCCCCTCTCCCTTTCCCGCAGGTGAAAACCCTCACGAAAGGAAAGGAAAACGAAAGAAGAAGGAGGCAAGCGGATGGTCCTCCATAGCCCAAGGGATTCTTCCCTTTGCCCCACTCCCATTCCCTTCTCGGTTTCGGTCCCATTCTAGATACCATTTGGTGTTACCTAATTCAATTCTTTCTTCCCCCTAAAGGACTCTCCTTCCTTTCCATTCTTTCATTTCATTTGGGCATCCTTTCTCGCTTGCTTGGCAGTCTGCATTGGGGAGGGTATACAAAGGTTGGGGCGGAGGGTATGGCGTCTTTGGTTTGCGAGTGCGTGGGTCGGATCGATTCTCGTAAAGTCGTGAACGCGATGGACAGATGGGATGGGGAGAGAGGAGGGGGTCCTTTCTCAAGATAGGCAGGAAGAGGGGGAGGGGGAAGCTTGCAGAACGACACGTGGATGATTCGGGATCGAATTCGCCTACTTGGTCAAAGATGGGCAGAAAGAAGATAGAAAGAAGGATCTCTCCCTCGGCCTCACAACGTTCTAAGGCCTTCCCGACTCCCCTCACTTCAAAGCACGTCCGCGAGACTCTCGAGGACGTCGTTGGGTACATCTTGGTGCGATCCCCCCGTCTCATCTTCCAGGAGAGGTGGGGAGGAGCTCTGATCGCGATCCACGACGAGCTCAAAGTAGATGGTCCCTTGTCTCGCCCTCGTCGTCAGCGGCAAGTCGAGGTTGTACCTGATGGGGTTGGCGCAGACCATCGCACCGAAGCTGGTACGGTCCCTAGATCCGTCCCCGAACGCTTGATCGTCGGCAGCCAAGTCTGAAGAAGCTTCCTCTGCCCAAGCTTGGCAAGACCAGCTCTGGGCGATCTCGACGCCATCGTTGAGGTCCTCAACGCCGGCTGCCGTAGGGGTCCAGCGAGCGAGATCCGACCGGAAGCTGCCTGCCTCGGACGTGTTCGATGGGCAGGCGGCATCACCCGAGCCCGTAGGATCGGTGATGCCCGATCCCGAAGAGCAACAAGAAGAGACGTCATCGACATCCGCGACGCCCCCTTGCGAAACGGCTTGGCCTCGTCTACTCTCTCCATTTGCGAAACGCAAGGGTATGAGGTGTGCGAAGCCGGACTGGGTCATCAACCTCTCGTAGACTCGTCTGTCGATGGGTCCAGGTTCGGCGAAGCTGGGCGCTTTGTCGTTACGGCAAGCCTCTTCGGTCACAGCGGGGGTCCCTAGCTCCACGGACGTCGAGCTACCTTGGATGGCGTGCAGGAAGCGACTGACAGCAAAGGCAACGTGCTCGGGGTGCGTAATTGTAACAACCATCGGCGCTCCTTGGATGACGAGGCTCTCGAACTTTCTGGCAGACACCAGCTTGGATTGGTACATGGATTCTTGTGATTCTGGGTAAGGCTGGAGCAAGTCACCTCGGATCGTCAGCACGCTCGCTTCCACCTTGGACCAGACCGAGTCTGGGATCGCTTGACGGTACGCGATGACCGAGAGGAGCGTCGCCACATCTTCCATCCCATTTTCACACTTCAACCATCTCCACAGCCAAGAGTCGCAGATAGTCTCCCGCAGACCTGGAGGCCAAGCCGCGTTCCCCAACCAGCGCATTTGCATCCCTTCAAGGAACATTTCGATAACCTGCTTGCAGTGTGCATCAGCCGCCTCCTTCTGAACGCCAGAACACTGAACCTGCCGCAACTCTCCGCCCAAGTCATCAACCAGGGCAGCCAGATCCTCGTAATCACAGATGCTCTCTGGTGTCTTTTTTTTTTAACGTGTATCGAGGAAAAGAAAGGGTGAAGAGGGAAGTTCGTTCAAGGTCAGCACCTGTCTTACGCTACAACTTTGTTTCGTTCCGATCAGCTGAGCAGGGATCGAGGGGGAAACAGGTTCAGAGTATATTAAAGTTGTTTGTTTGGATAAGGAGTGCATCGATAAGGCGAGTTTGCGACCCGCCATTCTACCCCGGTAAGGTGTTCCATCATAACTGTTCCCTCCCTCAACCAAGCTCGCACGGCGTGCAAGAGAAAAAATGTGGGTGGAGAAATAAACCAGGCAAAAGAAAAACTCACCTCGACTTGGCTTGGTGGACAAACATAGATCAGGCCCCTGACCAGGTCAGGTTGGGATGCAGCAATAAGGGTTGCGATCGGGCAGCTGGTCGCGGACGTCAAGAGGTGGAAGCCCGTCTTGCGACCGATCTCGGACCAGCCAAGGGTATCGAGAGCGGCCAAGACGTCGGCTGCGACGATCGAAGGCCCTCTAGCGAAGATTTCTTGGGCTGGGACGAGCGCATGATTACACAAACCGTAGGCTCTAGGGTCGATGCCGACAATGTTGAAGTCGTTCACCAGGTGCGCGCTGCACATGACTTCGCGGAAAGAGCTGAGAAAGGTGGCAGACTCTGAAGGCAGGAAGAGGAGTATGGGTTTGGTCGGGTCGATCATCCTTTTCCCTTCGTCGGGAGAGGCGATGACGCGATCATCGACCAAGTAGTCCCTCTGGCCGCATTTGCTCCAGCAAGGGTGAGCTGAAAATGGCTGGGATGAACTGGTTCCCGTGCTCAAATCTGTTGAAGAGATGTCATCGTTGCTGGAGAAGATGAAGAGATCGACAGGACCTCTTTCGAGGGGACGAGCATCGTGTTCGCTTGGGGGCAAGCGAACGTAAGGCATGACCCTCTTCGTTCTCTGCTTGGTATGAGGGTCGAGTGAAGCGTGGTAGGGAAGGAAGAAGGACCTGGCTAGATTGGGAGGGAGCAGCGAAAAAAAGAAGGATCTGTAATGGACGGGTCCTCACATGAAGATCGTCACATTCCCAAACATCTGGTCTTTTATGTCTCTTGGCTTGTGTCTTTCCTTCACCAGTCGAGACCGACTGGAGAAGAGAGTGAAAGAGCCTTCTCCATGGAATGAGCGATCCGAACCATGGAAAAATACTAGAAGATGCGCTTTGGCGATTAAGACCTCAGGGGGGCGGGGCGGGGCGGGGAGGGGGGTGGGGAATGCCGACCGGGAATCTCTCTGCTACTTTTGTCTTCGTGGCTTTCCGAGGCTCATGAGACAAAGAAGGTGAGATTTGTCATGAGCGGAAGGAGGGGGTGGGAGAGGTGGTACTTCCTCAATTTTTTCCAACTTTTTCTTTTCTTTAAAAAAAAAAAAAAAAAAGAAAGGGGGGGGGACGCTCGGACTTGAGGGGCACGCGAGCGAGGTCCGAGAGGAGATGGTGAAATGAAATGAGGCGGAAAAAGAAGGTTGGGTAGGTCGGTGCCCTTGTCCTTCTGATGGTTGAGTTTGTTTGACAAACCAAAAGAGAGAGAGAGGGAGGAGAGGGAGGAGATAAAGGGAATGGGGAGGGTGCGACAACAAGAAGTTAATATAAATATTGAGGGGGAAGGAAGGAGAGAGAGAAGGGGATGGAGGGGAAGAGAACGAATGGCGTAGATGGCGTTGGAAGGGAAGGAGGGTGAAAAGATTGAGGAAGGGAGGGAAGGCGAAGAGTTGAGGGAGGGAAGGAAGGTGACCCTATAAGAAGAGGAAGGAGGGAAGGAGGAGATGCTGGCAGCCGCAGCGAGGCAGGTCAAGTCATGAGGAATGGAGAAACAAAAGGTCGATCAAGGTCGATCACGTGATACGATTCGTTCATGTCACCTTGGAGGACCTACTGTACGCGACGCGCTTCTGTAGGCTTCAAAATCGTTCCTTTTCAACTCTCACAATAATGACCCACCCACCTGACGAGAAGTGGAGCTTCAGTCATGGTCACACTCACTCACTCCCCGAGTGAGTGCGTTTCTCGCACGACTCACCCTTCACAACTTCGTAGCATTGGATCGCGCAAAGACAGCATTTGCTTGGTTTGCCACACCAGACTTAGCCGCCAGCCACCATCTCCAAGCATACATCCACGCTGGTCTCATAGGTGGCTCTTGAAAAACACCCACCACCCACCGTGCCAAGTGCCTTGTCACCGAGAGCAGCTCGGCCTGCCTCCTCTCGCAAGTCGTGGATCGGTCCCCTCAAACAAACCTTGTGGTGTGACACACTGGTGTGGACTTGAACCAGCTGGGTCACCTTGATGGCTTGCCTCTCGTTTCCATCTTTGCGACGGTGTTGAAGAATGCTCGAAGCTTTCCTCCTTCCCACCATTCGACAGTTCCCTCTCACCTCCCATTTGTGACCACTGTTTCACCCGGCTGAGTTGGGGAGATGGCCGCCCATATCTCTAGCGGTTGCTCCACTCGACAGGGTCTCAAATCAAACCTTCCTTCGGAGCCGACGGAATCGGAACTACCCGCAGCGGCTCCTTTCCCTTCCGATCAAAGCATCTTGTTATCCCCAACTTCTTCCTCCGATGGCGGTAGCCTGACAGAGGTTAAATCGAAGGGAAAAGGGAGGCAAGGAAAAGCAGCAAGGACGGGTTTCGACCAGGCAGCTGCAGATTTCGGCGCATCATCGAAAAGGAGAAGGTCACTTGGCTCACCCGCCTCTTCTCTCCTCGCCTCAAAAGCGAATGGTTCAGAGCCGTGGGAGGAAAAAGATGAGTTCGACTGGGACCAAGTGGAACTCGAGCCTTCTGCAGGATCCAAGGTCAAGAAGGAGCCGCAAGTCATCGAACTCTCTTCCGACTCAGAAGATGAGGTGGTTTGCCTTTCTGGACCTCCGAACACCGTCCTCCAGTCGGAGCCTCCAGTCTCTCCACGAGCACCGCCTCCACCTCCCCCTCTTCCTCGTACACCAACCCGTCCACGTGGAAACCAAAAACCTCGGTCTAGCCGGACCACTCTTCCCGAGTCGGTGAGCCTGGCAGAGAGCGATCTTGCGACTACCTCATCTCATCAAGCTCACCAACAAGGTGCGAGCACAGCAGATTCGCTGGGCGAAACGGAAGGGATTCCCGATTTTCAAGTTTTGAAGAGGGACTCGGAATGGCCCGATCATTTTGTCAAGCTTGAGCAAACGTTCAAGGTAATGATAGATTTGCGGAATCGCCAGGCCCTGCCACATTTCTAAGCTCAAGTGACTTCATCATGGATGCTCATGAAATCGTGTTTGTTTCTGCCTCCTTCCCCTTTCGGTCCTCTTTCCAGGCCATCAATACGGTCTACTCCTTCTGCTCGGCTCGCAAGCACATGGCTACCACCTTCAATACGATCAAGAGTAGCGTTGAAGGGCTCACGAAGAGGTAAGCAGAGGAAGCACCTCATACTGTGCTCATGCAAGTTCTCGATGAGTCCTCATCTCCTACATGAAATCAACCTTTCATTCCTTCTTTGCATTCCAACACCACCTGTCGATTTCATCCACTTCACCCCGTGGTTCGTTTCCATGGCTATGCCACGTCAAGGCCGCTCGAGATATTTGACATCGCTCAGATCAAGTCTCTCTGCGGAGACCTGATCAACTTCGCCTACGTGGAGCAAGACATGCTTGAATTGCTCATCGATGGCGGTAGGGACGGCAACGGGCAAGGCGGTGCATCCTACAAGGGCAACGCAAAATCCAGGCAGTTGGAAAGGGACGAAGTGTACGAGAGGGCGGCCGCAGCCATCGGCTTTGCTTCCTCGTCGGGTGAGATCGATCTTGACGCATCCGGGTTCGAGACCAGCGGAGGAGGTTGGCAGGACAGTGCCGAAAGTAGCTCGACTGCCCCTCCTAGTGGTCCTCTGCTGCCTCCAGCGGATTTTGGCGAGACAGGGAAGCCTTCGACCCGCCGAGCTTCATCCAAAGATAGCGAATACATTCTCTTTTTCGAGTTTAACGATGGAACCCTTCTGGGAGGACCGAAGGCTACGAGAAGGACTAGACCTGGTTTAAGGAGGGGTCCGTCCAGAGCCCCACCGCCAAACCCGCGAAGAGCAGCTTCGAAACCCTCCTTGAAAGGGATGCGAAAGCTGATAGACAAGAGAAACTTTAAATTTGAACAAGCCGTGCTGGAGCTGCTTCAAGCCTGCAAGGCGAAGGACGAGGATCCGGTGCAACTGCTCGTCGACGCCGCTCACGATCATGTTCCGTTGGACCCTTCGACCGCACAGAGGCCGGATGGCGAAACACCTAAAAAAAAACGAATCAGGCTCGAGTTCCTCATGCAGAATCCTGATCACCGGCCGCGTATCTGTGACATTATAGAGGAGATGAAGGGCATGCCTTGGTACAAGGATCAAATCGTCCCCGGTGGACACAGGCAGGTCGAGGCGCGAGATGCCAAGTACTCTCAGCTCAATTATCAACTGTCCCAGGCTATCGTGAATGCTCTTTACGCGACGACAGGTATCGAAGAGTTCTACGTTCACCAGGCCGAAGCGCTGAATGCCCTTCACGATGGGAGTAGCGTGATCATCTGCACCAGCACATCGTCTGGAAAGTCTCTCATCTACCAATTGCCCGTGCTACAATCGTTGGAAGAGGACCCTGAGTCGACGGCCCTCTTCATCTTTCCAACGAAAGCCCTGGCGCAAGATCAACGAAGGTCGCTCCAAGACCTCTTGCACAATTTCGAGGGGCTGGAAGATACCGTCGTCGCCACTTACGACGGCGACACTGACAATCTGTTGAGAAGAGATATTCGGGAGAGAGCAAGCGTCATCTTCACCAATCCGGACATGCTCCATCAATCGATCCTTCCTTCGGAGGAGCTGTGGAGGAGGTACCTTCGCAACCTGCGCTACGTTGTCGTGGATGAGCTTCACACGTACAACGGCCTCTTTGGAGCACATGTCAGCTTTATCATGAGGAGGCTAAGGCGGATCTGCAGCGCGTTAGGAAACACGTCGGTCCAATTCGTTTGCTGCAGCGCGACGGTGGCCAACCCGAAGGAACACATGCAAACCATTTTTGGCGTCGAAGACGTCCAGGTGATCACCGAGGACGGATCTCCCGCAGGTAGCAAAGAGTGGCTTGTGTGGAACCCTCCGTTGATCGACGAGGCTGACCCAGCGCAGGGGAGGGTGAGCGCCTACGCGGAAGTATCCAAAGTCTTCCGGCACCTGATTCAGCGTGGGGTGAGGACGATCATCTTCACGAAGGTGAGGAGAACCTGTGAGATTGTCATGAGGCAGGTGAGGAGCGACCTTCTGCTGGAAGACCGTCACGACGTCGCGAGCAAGGTCATGTCGTATCGCTCTGGGTACTCGCCTCAGGATAGGCGCAAGATCGAGCAGGACATGTTCAAAGGACAGCTGTTGGGAATCGTCGCCACCTCGGCCCTCGAATTGGGCATCGACATCGGCAGCTTGGACGCGGTCATCATGCTCGGATTCCCCTACTCGATCTCCAGCCTTCGTCAGCAGGCAGGTAGGGCAGGTCGACGTCAGAAGGACTCTCTCGCGGTGCTGATAGGGGACCCTTTTCCCATGGATCAGCACTACATGCGCTTCCCGGACGAGATCTTCTCACAGCCGGACACGGCGCTCTCGGTGGATCTGACGAACGATTTCGTGCTCGAATCTCACCTCCAGTGCGCCGCAGAGGAGATGCCGATCAGCATAGAGGACGACACGCCCTTCTTCGGGGACCACTTGGCTTCGCTGTGCAAGACGCGCCTGGTTGATGATGGATCCGGCTTCTTCCACTGCCGATCCGAGCTACGACCGAATCCTTCCAGAGACGTCGCGATCAGGGGGGCGAGGCAGGTGACCTACTCTTACGTCGACGACACGCCAGGAAGGAGGGGTGGACCCAAAGTGATGGAGGAGGTCGAAATCGAGAGGGCCATCTTCGAGGCCTTCGAGGGGGCCGTCTTCATGCACCAGGGGCTCTCGTTCATCTGCAAGGACTTGAGTCACGACACGCGCATAGCCAGGATGGTCAGGGCGGATGTCAACTATCACACCAGGCCCAGGGACCACACGGACACGGACGCGATGGAGACGTACAGGATCCGTCGACTTCGGGGCTCGCCCTACCTGGCCTACTACGGAAAGGTGACCATCACCTCTTACGTTTGGGGTTACTTCAAAGTGGACAAGAGGGCCAACATCCTTGACGCCGTGGAGGTGGACTGCCCACCCTTCGTCCGTCACACCCAAGGGCTGTGGTTGGACATCCCTCTCTGGATCATCGAGGCTCTGACCGACAAGATGGTCAACGCCGCAGCCGCCATCCACGCCGCCGAGCACGCTCTTCTCAGCTTGACGCCCATGTTCGTCGTCAGCCTAGCGGGAGACGTCATGACGGAATGCAAGATCGCCGAGAAGGAGTACTCTCGAAGACCCTCCAAGAGGAAGAGGCCGGCAAGGTTGATCTTTTACGACAACCCCGGTCAGAACGGAGGCATCTGCGTCAAGGCCTTCGAACACCTCGACTCTCTGATCAGGATCGCCATCTCGGTGATCGAGTCGTGCCGTTGCTCGAACGGTTGCCCCTCTTGCGTCACCAGCGTCACCTGCGCCCACGCCAACCTGGTCACCTCCAAGATCGGAGCCCTCGCCGTGCTGAGGGGGATCCTGGGAAGGGAACCTTTCGATCCGGATGTTCCAGTTCAGAACGAGGCCGGAATCTCCAGCCAATCCTTGACCACGGCCGAATCCCTGAACCACACCATCTCCCAAGCCCAACCCGTCAGGTCCTCCGGAGAGGTCCTTGTGGAAGAAGTCCAAGAGGCCTTGCCAACTGCGCTTGAAGCTCTAGGCAGGTTGGTCTCCTCCTCCTCCTCCTCCATCCATCTCCATCCATCCGATCCCCAAGCCCAAGCAGGGACCGAACAAGCCCTGAACGCGCGTCGTTTCTTAACCGGCAAATCCCTCCTCTTCACCGAGTAGTCACCTCCTCCTCCTCCTAGGAAGCGAAAGACGAATGCCAAAAAAAAAAAAAAAAACAACA
>KZ820094.1:4612-23498 GCA_003144235.1 Violaceomyces palustris | reverse complement strand
GGGGGGAGGACGGGAAGGTCGTCGCGCATGATTTGTGCCTCGTGAGTGAGCCACCTCAGCCTACACCAAATCCCGACAGGTAGGCTTCGGATGGATGAGGAGAGAGCAAGGGGAGAAGTGAAAGGACGCCTCCGCCTCAAGGCAGACCAAGTTACCCTCCCGGTCCGGAACCCTCTTCCCCCCTCTCAGTTTGTTCTTTTTCCTCCTGTGAATGAGTTTCCACTCGCCTTCTGTCAGGTCGAGCCAGATTGGGAAAGAAGACGACATTCTTCTCCCCCACCGATGGTATGATGGCGAGTGAGACATGACTCAGAACAAAAATCACGAGACAGTCCGATCTGAATCCACCCTGCATTCTCCCATATTGTTCCCTTTATTGAGCTGAGCGATTATTCCCCGACAGAACGCCAACCACCAGCCCACAATCGGTATTCTAGATCCCTTTCCTTCCTCTTCGATCAGAAACCTCTCTGTTCGATTTGTTATCCTTCAGGGCACGCAAGCAGCCGGATCTAACAGAATCCAGAAAACCTCACTACCAGCCCGTTCCGACGCCTCTTTTGGATTTCAAAAAGGAAAGGAAAAGGAGAAAGCTTCGAATCAAGAAGATGAGACAAAATCAAAAGAAAAAAAAGGGAAAAAAAAGAAAGGAAAGGAAAGAAATGCAACAACGAATCGAAAGACGGCAGGCGGAGCGGCACCTTGACTCACCTTTGACAGAGAAGAGCGCTTAGGGGGTGCAGGTGCAACTGAAGTGGGAATGAATGGGGGAGAACCACCTCAAATTCGACTCTCGCAGAAACCTGTGGCTCGCGACAGCCTGTAGCTTCAGTTTACCGGTTCGTCCACCAACTCCACCACCATCCCCGACCTGATGAGGTAAGAGACTGAGATTCCCGGTCCGTCCTGGAATGATCGGGAGAGGAAGAAGGTGGTGGATCCTGAACGAAGTGAAGTATGAGAGAAAGTGAACGGAGGTGGAAGGAGGTGGAAGGAGGTCAAAGGAGGTCAAAGGAGGTGAAAGCAAAAAAAAGTCCGGCCGGGGGAAAAACCAAAAAATGAACGAAGGCAAGAAAAAAGCAATCCAATCGAGTCAAGGCGAGAAGTGAGAACGGTACAACTGGTGAAATGACTGTGAAGGGAATGGTTTAGGTGAGGGTGAAGATGACTGGTGCTGAGATTCTGAGCTTTCGCTGAGGCTGGGATTTCGACCGAGACCAAGAGCTGAGGTTGTGACTGGAATCTATGAGTTGGAGGGAACTATGCTGATGACGACTTGAATGCTCGATCCAAAAATGCTGGAAGGCAGGAAAGGATGGTAAAGAAAGAGAGGAAAGGAGAAAGATTGCTGGAAGCTGGGGCGGGGGAAGAAGAAGAGGTCAGGTCAAGTCCGAGAAGCGGCTGGGGGGAGATGGGGGAGGGAAAGGAAAGGAAAGAAAGGAAAAGGGAAAAGGAAAAAAGAAAAACAGGGTAATGAGGAAGGAAGGGGAAAGCTCTGTGACGGTGGTGGGGGAGAATTGACAGGACGGGGAGAAGGAGGAGAAAGGGGAAAAGGGGCCTGTGTGGAACAACGCAACAACAAAAAGTGTGGATGATGCAAAGATCGATATCTGGTTGGCGTGCAGCTCCCAGACTGATACGGGCTGAGTACCAAGTGCCATCACAAGGTTCAACAACCAGCCAAGGCCAGCCACTCCTCACGACGAAGGAGAGGGGGGAAGCGGTTGTTGCTCAACACTGAGGGAAGGGAGGGAGGCAGGTGGGCGGGGGCGGGGGGGATGTGTGCTGTAAGCATTCTGATTGTTCATCTTGCTGAATCAAGACTCTTCGCCAAATGTTTGTTTGTGCCGTTCTCTCATGAATCAGTGCTCCAGCTCGCACACTGACTTGCGTACTCCTTTTTTGCTTTCTTTCATGACCTTTCCTTTTCTTTCCTTTCCCTTTTTTTCCCACTTAACTTTGCTCTCTGTACCTTCACGCAGCCGAGTAGGTCCTGCTGCAGCTGCTGTAGATCACATAAACGATTGGTACTCGGCAGATGCGAGGTCGTTCACAGCAGCATGTGCGAAGGGAGCGCACATTTCTAGTCACTCCTGGGCCCTTTCTGAGTTCTCGTGGGCGCCCCTCGCTCTGCGTCGTCCATACACGCTGCAGATCGAAGATCATGTTCGATCCGGTATGAGGAGGCATCTCTGTGTGGTTTCGGAAGGAGGAGAGAAGGGTGGTGGGGTATGGGAAAGACCGCTCTGACCTTTCACTCTCAATCCTGAGTGCTTGGGGACGTCTGTCATGCGCAAGGAAATTAGGTGTAAGAATCGAGACAAGAATGAAACATAAGCGTAAAAACAAATAAATAAAAAAGAAAAAAAAGCAATTAAAAAGGCCATCAAGGTATGGATGGATGGATGTACACTGTATGCTGTACAACATGTGCGTACATACGTACGGTACATAAAGTACATGTGAGTGTGTAAGTTTGGTCGCAGGGTCTCAAGCTTACGAGTTATAAGTCGCCCGATCCCACCAAGTCGTCAAAGGAAGCCAGGGCAGGAAGGGCAGGCGGTCTGTTCTCCTTGGCGAGGAGCCCCTCCACCTACCTCTTTGTGTTGGGCTGACCCTCTCTACCTTTCCTCTCCTTCTCCCCTTGCCTTCGTTCCTTCTTCAACCCTTTTCTGGCCCCTTTTCGCATCTTTCTCTCTTCCTTTGTCTCTTTTATGCGCGGGTTCATCATCTGCAGAGGTGGTTCCGAGAGAGTGGCTAGAATACGTTTGGTCGTGAGTAGTGGAGAGCAAGCAGTGTCCGAGACGCAGCCATATGTAAAATCCCATCCTCTCGCTCTCTCTCCCACTTCCTTTCAAAGCATGTGGTAGGGAGAATTGCCCTGGGACGCACTTCGAGCAGCCCACCTGCAGAGAGTGATGGCACTTTAGAGTATGTATGTATATACAGTACATCCAAAAATAAAAATAAAAGATTAAAGTATGCTCATGCTGGCTGGGACCTTTACATGCTCACCTGCCGCGCGGTACAGGTTTCTTTTCTTTTCTTTCTCTCAACTCCTTCAACCTCGGGCTCAAGCGAGAGCGACCCAAGCGAGATCTCAAGAATGCCACGCTACATGGCCACCAGAGAGTCCCACCAGAACTTTGAGGGGGGGGGGGGCACAAAAGCGAGGCCGGGAGGATTCTGATAGCATGGGTGGCAAACGAAGCGATCGTTCATGCTCTCGCCAAAGAGGTTTTACGTGGGAGGGGTAAACGAAAAAAGAAGGAAGAGAAAGGGAAAGCTACAACACCTTGAGATAGAGAGGAAGGAAGAGAGACCCAAGCTCGCGACCGTCGGAGTTGGGAAATCGCTTCTCGCGCGGATTAAGGACTAAAAACAATTCAATCGAGGAAGGAAAGAGGGTTTAGGAGAGGCATTTATGGCTCTTAAAGCGAGGCCTTGAATGTAATCTTGACTCTACTTGCAGTATGCGTGCTAATCGTGTATATGGGAACGAGTTGTGGTGAGTCTAATCTTGTGAAAAAAAGGGGACGGGTTCAAGATTCGATTGCGCCCACGCTCGCCACCAACCACCAACCCGTTCCTCTGTCCTTGCGCCGCACCCTGGGGTCGGGTTGGCGGGGATGAGAGAAAGGTGATGAACTGAGCAAGAGATATGAAAAAAAGAAAAAAAGAAAACAAGAAAAGAACGTAGCTTCGGTCCTCACTCTCTTTCCCCTCGACGTGATCAAAAGCCTTTTGCGCCAAAAAAAAGTTGACGAGACTCGTTTCATCATGGTGAGGGGGTGGTCCCGAGCGAGAGGGCTCGTGTGCAACTTATGGACCTGAGTGCATTCAGACGTCTTGAGCAGTAGCATTTCTAACCCGTGATCATCGTTTTTGTCGACGTCCTCTCCTTTCCCCCCACGGCTCGCAGCGCGGTGGCGAGAGACAAATTTTCAGTCGTGTCTCGTCTCCCGAGGCGGATCTCAAACCCGATCGTGCCCTTTCTCCCCGCTCCTGCGATAAATGTTCCCTCCCCCACTCCAAGATTGTTCGTTCGTTCCTGAAGCCATCCATCCTCCAAGAAAAACCCCTCATCTTCAACAACTCCTCACCCACCTGTCATCACTTTCACTTCAGCCGAATGAATCACATCCTCTTGGCCAGTCTCCTTCCACTTCGGATCCTTCCATTGAAAGGGGGGGGGGGGGGGGGGGGGGGGGGGGAGCACGAACAGTGGAGGCCTGTGTCGCTCGCTTCTGGGTCATCTCGAGGTGACCTTTTCCACCTTCAATCTCCGCCTTGGCGCTCAAATATGTTAGAAAGCTGAGGATCCTTGGGCTTTCCATCCCAGACCCCCCAGACCCCGATCAGTAAAAACGATCGCTTCAGGGGGGACCACTTCATCTTTGAAAGACACTCTGACGAGGCCAACTCAACCCTCAGCGTCCCTCTCGGTTAATCTTTCTTTCCCTTTCTTTCTCCTCCCTGCCCTCAACTCCTATCGCTTCCTTTCCTGAATAATACATCAAACCCCTCAACCTCCCACGCGGTCTCCTCTTCATGTTCAAGCGATCTGGTAACGTAATGGTGGAAAAGAGACGGAGAAAGACGACTTGGCAGCGCCAGAGGTGGCTGGGGGTTATGTGTTTTGGGAAGCTGATGGGCGGACGTTCGCTTTACAGGCTGTCAAACAGCAGATGATGGGACAGAGGAGGTGGGGCGAGTCCGAGTTCGAAATCATTCCCGCTTCGACGTTCCAACTAAAGGGGAAATCAACTCGCCCCCTGAAAGGATGAACCCTTTTCTCTTCTTTTCATTTCCTTTCTTCCTTCCTTCCTTTCATCCCTTCTTTTTACGTCCTAGCTCATTTTTGAGAGATGGGATTGATTCGCCGAGATCAAACGATCCATCTACCGGAGGGAAGAAGGTGCAAGTGGCGTCCTCCTTCCCCCAAACCCCCTAAAATCCCAGCTCACCCCTCTACAAGGCAACCTACCACTCCCACTTCATGCGGATTCGAGGCAAAGAAGCGTGCGTTCTAACAGCGGGGCCGGAAAGGGGTTTGTTTCATTCCGGGATCAGGGTTTATTTTCTTTTGGACGATTTAGGAAGGAAGATGGGGAAGGAAGCTCGCCCAGGGAGAGGGTCTTTTTCATCTTGCCTGAGTCAAACCGAGAGCCCCTAACAAGGAGATTGTACAGAGTCGGTTGCGGGAAAGATAAAAAATGCGTGAGAGAAGAAAACAAACGTCATCCTTTGGGCTTTCAAAGTCTGGTGATGGAGAGTTGCAGCTTTTATCTCAACCCGATGGAAAGGGGGCTCCATGTAGAAACAAACAAGGAGAGGGATTCCCGCTCCCTCTGCTTCCTCCGGTGAATAAACGTGTTCCACTTGACGCGGACCAGTCAGGCTTGGCCGCATTCGACCATTCCAAACCGAAGGGAGACTTTCATTGCTCGCCCCGATGGCCCAACGTCCAACGATCAAACCCAAGCGTTAACCTCTCCACCCCATCTCCCTCTAGAATACTAACTGGATCGTTACGTGTCACCCCGAACCCATTCCCTCCCTCCCCTTCCTCAGCTTCGGCGACAAAGTAACCATAGGGCAACCCTGAGCACATCCGGCAAGCCTAACTTGTTGCCTAGAAGAGGACTTCCCGAGTTCCTCCCAGCCTTCCCACCTACTCAAGCGAGATCAAAGTTTGCATCGTCGGGATGGAATCGAAGGGGTGGAGGTGGGCGTAGATCTGTTGATTCGTGATTCACAGAGGGACAGACAAAGACATGCAATCGAATTGGGTCTTTGCGAGACAGCCTACTATTGCCCCAAATTGAAACACACACACACACACATTCTCTCTCAGTCTCTCCTTTCCAAAGCCTCTCGTGGGTATACGAAAGGAAGCTAGGTGAAAACACACCGGCTGGCTAGTCCAGAAATTCACATCTTGTTTACTATGAAAAGGGAGGGAGAGAATCAAGGCAAGCGGACGAACGAATGGCGATCGGGTGAAAGGAGAAGACGGGCGGCGTAGAGTTTATCGGGTGGGGTGGGAGAGGAAGGGAGAAATTCGCCGAGGCTGGCATCGCGGAAAATAAAACTAAATTAAAAAAAGGAAAAATGTTCAATAAATTATAATCGATAAGTTCAAGTGAAGAAAAATAAGGTTGATGAAAAAGAGATTTCCCTTTTTTCTCTTAACCGCGATCAGACTCACCAACGTGAATTGAAAAGTGTACTATGTGTTCTGCAAGTTTCTGTTTGGGGCGAGCGCGCCGCGCGGCGTCTAAATTTGGCCCCTTTTCTCTCTTCCTCCTCGGTTTGACAAAGCTTGATGCGGACAGCGGCACGGATGCAAGGATCGCACGCTCTCCTCGCCTTTCCTTTCCTTCCCTTTCCTCTTTGTTCTTTTCCCTCCCTGTCGCTGCATGGAGGGTTGGTGACCCATGAGTTGCACTCGAGTGAGCCCTTCGAGTCGAGTCTTCTTCAGAGATCGATGGAAAAAAAGAAACACATATGCGTGCGTAGCGATCGTTGAAAAAAGAAACCCCCCATCTCCCACCCATCTCGCTGTTTTCCTCGCTGGGGTCCACTTTCCCGATTCGTCGATCGTGCTCTTTTCCTTTTTCTGTTTTTAATTATCACAAGACAGACCCCCTATGATCATCAACCCCCCCCCCCCCTTCCCAGCTACTTTGTCATTGTTTCTGTTTTCGTTTCTTTCCCTCCTTCTTCTATCACACCGTGTTCTGACACTGCTGTGGTCAAAGCGACGAAAAGAGGGTGAATGGTCACAGTGGTCTTGATCGCCACCAAGAAGACGCGTTCCGAAAGCGTTTTGACCCTTTTCCCCTTCCGCCTTGATCGCCGCTCGCGTAAGGAAAGATAGGAAATTTAAGGACGAAAGCAAGAAGCCGCAATCGGAAGCACTTGGAGGTGAGAAGACGTCTGAAACTCTTATGCAGAACCATCCAGCAAGGGTGGTTTGCGGTCATGATTCGTCATCATCGAGAGAAAAACTCCTTAGTCAGGGTCTGTGTGTGTGTGTGAAAGAGAGAGAGGGTGTGGGTTTGTCGGATTGCCTTGATCCTTGCTTCTCTCTCTCTCTCTCTCTCTCTCTCTCTCTCTCTCTCTCTTTCTCCTTGTCGCCATCTTTCTTAGTTCTGTTCGCCACAAATGACAGAGAACCAAACAAATCTCGACCTTGGCCGCTTTCCTTCTTCACCCGCTTCCGCGATAAAAAAAAAAGAAAGAAAAGAAAAATGAGACCATCGGTTGGTGAAAACAATGAAGTGAGAAAAGGGTGAAAGCTGAGACACGACTCTTTCAAATTGATTCCTTTCCTTTGCCCACCCTCCGCATACAGTGGACAAGGGGGGGAGGGGAGAGAGTTGTGAGAGACACCGAAGTCGTAGAACGGTCTCAACCACCTGTGTCAGAGTTGCCAATCTTAGCAGCAAATTGATGGGTCCGATTGAGAGGAGAGGAAAGGAACAAAGCTGGCATCAAATCCAAAGAGGCCGTCGCCGCCCGCACCTTGCCATCGTCATACCTTCCCCTCCGTCCTGACCGGGGGTTGATTGGATCAATGATTGGAGCCCCTTTCCCCCAAGCCGCTGGCATCTGACTCTCAAGCTGAGTGGCCTGATGATACCCTGAGTAGCTTGTTTGCCGATCCCACACACTCCAAACCCTACGTCTCTTTGCCCCTCCCCCCTCCTCCCTCCCTCCCCTCCCTTCGTCCCCGCCAGAAATAATATAAAGTCTCGTCTTCGTAACCTCCTCTCCCCTTCTAACCCATCATCCATCTCGCTTTCCCATCATTCACCTTTCCCTCGTCCCCTTTCCCCCTTGGCCCACTCCCTTCGTTCTCGGTCGATTGATCACCCTATCTCCCATCTCACTTCGCCCCTTTCCCACTCCTTCCCTTGAAACCTTTTGACCGAAAATGTCGACCCCGGTCAACGGCTCCCCAGTCATGGGCGCCCCTACCAGCCCTTCGCGCAAGGCAGGCTTTTTTGGCATCATTCACAAGAAGAGCAGCGACGGCGCCATGACCCCCGGTGGTATGGTAACCACCATTGCCCAGACCCCCCTGATCGAGTCGAGCAACCCAATGGATAAGCTCCACATTCCCGTCGAGGCACGCGAGCAGCAAATCGTCGGCCTCCACGGCGAGAAGATCGACGCTGACGTCGCAAAGATCCTCATCGCCCTTGACGGGTCCGAAGCCGGCGACAGGGCTTTCAGGTATCTGGTGGAGAACAACGTCATGAAGGAGAGCAGCCACGTGATTCTTACCACCGTACTACCAGCCAATGTCGTCGTCACTCCTTGGGTCTCGGGCCCGCTCTCAATCGACATCAAGAAGCAGAACGAGATGCTCAAGCAGATGAGGAGCGCCGCCATAGAAAAGCTAGACCCGTACAAGTCGCAGCTCAAGGCCAGGGGCTTCAGCGTCACCATCCACGTCCTCCACGGTGACGCCAGGGCCTCTCTCCTAAGAGTGATCGGCTTCCACGAGTGCGACCTGGTCCTGGTCGGAAAGAGGAACAGGAGCTGGAAGAAGGGCCTCACCTCGGGAACCGTCTCCTCCTACCTCGTCTCGCACTCCCCTGCGCCAGTCCTCGTCATCAAGTGAATTGTTCTTCCCCTTGGCAACTTTCTCCCATCGGTATACCATCGCTACCCCCCTCTCACCAGCCTTGTGTCCTTTCCCGGTTAACTTGATCGCTTGATATATCCTCTTCATCTTTTGTGAAAGAAAATAAATCGCATCCCCGTTCCTGCCTCTCTCTTTAGAATCTTTGTCTGCCCATGTATTTCACCGAATTCGTTCAAACTCCGCCCCAACTCGCCTTCCTTCCATAGAGAAGAACCTCGTCAGTAAAGCAAGACCAACCTCCCGTTCCCTTTAATGTTCAAATTTCCCCTTCCATCTCGCTCCATCCTTTCTTTGTCGCAACGCCTGTTGTTCCTCTCTTGCTTTATTTCATCCGTGAAGCTTATAACTTTTTGTCACCGCCCTTCTCTGTTCCTGTGTCGCACTTCAACTGTCACCTTGTTTTCAATAGGTTTGTTTCGGGGATTGAAGAAGGGTAGGAATCGAAGTTGAACAAGGGAACAGAGCTAGAATTGCAAATGTGCGTTCGAGAAGAGTGTGCGGTTTGGGGTGGATGGGGCGAAGAGGTGGAAGGAGGAGTGTGTGTCCAGCACCCTTCCTACCCTGTCGATCGCTTCCCTTTTCTCCATCCAAGAAGGCTCGGGAGCCTGTGGACCTGATCGATGCTTGAATTCATCCTCCATACCCTAGAGAGACCTCTTCGCCTTTCATTTTCTTCCCCCATCGGCTTTAGGCTGCGGCCAGAGAGATACCAGCCCCGGAGTTGACGATGAGGAGGCAAGAAGCAAGTCAAGTAGGTTTATTTTTTCCCCGAGCTGGACCAACCGCGATGAAAGAGGTAAAATGAGACCGGGGCTTTTGCCATCTGATTCTCCGATTTCGGGTTGGTTGTAAAGATTGATTTGGTGGTTGTCTAGGGAGGAAGAGGGTGTGAAGGACCCGTGGGAAGGGGGGTGTTTAGAGAAGGAGGAAGAGGGGAGTGATTCATCACCTTGGTTAGCCATCGTTCCATGGTTTCAGTTCCCTTCTCAAAGGACCCCCACTCGACATCAACATGAAGGCGGTTGAAAAGGTCGGAGTGAGGGAGGGATTCGATCCGAATCCGAGATCGCTGGGATGATCCTTTGATCCCGTACGTACATCCTCTCATCCCCTCCCTCTCTCTTCCCGATGCGAGATACATCGATCGTTCTCTCGGACCGCTTACCTTTTTTTCATTTCGCCTCCTTTCCCCTATCTCCAGAAAAATCGAGGGAATTCTCGTGCTTTTCTTGAGATGCCTTTGTCACCAGAGAGTCATCTCGGATTGTTCCTCGGCTTCTTCCTCATATTTTCTTTTGACCAAGAAAAAAATGAAACGAAGTCGAAGTGGAAGAACAGAGGAGTAGAAAACACAACCTCGGGGGGGGGGGGGGGGGGGGGGAGAAGCAAATAGCATTCAGGGTAGGAACCAGCAAATGAAGTAAGGGACGAACGTCCATTCCTCTCAAGTTGGGGATGAAAAGAAATGATCTCCGAGTCGTCAAGCGTCGTCCCAAGGTAGCGTTCGACCCCCCCCCCCCCCCCCCCCCCCCCCCCCCCCGAACCTAACTCATCGCTTTGATCGGACCGAAAGAAAGTGGACACCTCACGCTCATCACGGACCAAAAGGAAAAACCCCCCCCCCCCCCCTTCCCCAAGCTCTCGCCCCGCAAAACTCGATCGAGAGCGTTCCCCTTTCCACTCGAATTCCATGCTCTTTCCACTCCGTACGGGAGGGGATCAGTTTCGTATAAAAATCACGCGACCAAAGCCCTAAAAGGTCAAAGATCGTGAATAGCCAGAAGAGAACCCCTTTCCACTGCGAAACACTTCCTGGAACTTTCTCCATCTCCCAAGTGGGATCCTCGCCTCTCATCCACCAGTCCTTGTGACCAAAAGAAAGGAAGAAAGGAAGGAAAGGAAAGAAAAGGATAAGGTCCCGCCAACTTCTTCGCTCGATTGCCAGTCCATTCCTACGTTGAGGAAGGGATAGAAAGGAGAGAAAGGAAAGGGACAAAGGAAATACACGGCTCCGATGAAGGCTTCCACCGGCTTCGTCATCTTCGCCTTGGCTTTGGTCTCGGCCGCGTCTGGGTTGACTCTGGGGCCCGAGATGGCTCCGGCAAGGGTCCGAAGGCAACATGACAGGACCACCGAGCTGATGGCGTTGGAGAAGAGGCGGTTGGACTCTACTCCCGCTTCCCGCTACGACCATTACCTGGAGATCAGATCCGGAGGCACTGCCGGATCTGGTGGTGGCAGCGCTGCTGGCCAAGTAGGAGAATCACCCCCCAGATCCGCTGGTGACAACGGTGCTGGCAATGCGGGAGGAGGAGCCACTAAATCCAAAGGCGGAGGTCCCTCAGGTTCTGTTGGTGTTGGTGGTGGTGGTGGTTCAGGGAAGATTGGAGGATCCCGAGGCAGAGGGCCATGATGACTGTGAAGATGGCGAGGAACCAAGACCAAAGTCCACTTCAACCGAGCACAAACCCGTAACCAAGCACGCTTCGCGGCCACAACCATCACCACTACCGCCAAGTCCAAGCAACATCCAACCTCAACTCCGACCGGTCAGCCCATCATGCGGTGGGGATTCCGATTGCGAAGATCCCGACACTTCGGGATCCACCTTCCGCCTCTGGTCACGCTTCTGGTCACGCCTCACGTTTCGGTTTCCGGACTACGCTTCGATCTTGCTTACTAGCCGCGCCTCGGGTTCCGTTTCCGGCCAAGCTAGACACATACCCCCCTTCCTGCTCAAGACAACCACCCGGCCTGATTCTGTTCTTGTCCTAGTTGTAGTTGTGGTTTTGTTTTAGCCTTTTCTTTTTCTTTCTATTTTTCCCATACTGATTCTATCATTCCTCATCTTCTCACAAGAAAGATATGCCTGGGTTGCTGTAGTTTCCCTCCTCCTGATTCGAGCATACAAGCATGATACACTGAGTCTGTGGAGTCATGTGTGTAACGTGGGACGTGGGCGAGAGCCGACCATGCGAGAGTGTTGGCTGGTGACCCAATGTGGAGGATGTCTGAGTGGATGACCGATGCGCATCACGTGATTTGACAAGGGCTTAGTCATGGGAGGGAGAGTTGAAAAGAAGACGAGGATTGAAAATTCCCACGTCGCGTCAAAGTTCTTCGGCCGAGGGGCAGTTGGAGAGGGAGAGAGGCAGTCAGAGAGGGAAGGGAAGAAAGAAAGAAGGAAGGAGGTTGGTTCAGAGACACAGGCGAGTGGGCGAGTGAGGGGCAGTGAGGGGGAGAAGGAGCGTGTGTGGGAAAGAGAGAGAGAGAGAAGAGATGAGAAGAGAGGGAGAGGGAGGAGAGGGGGAGGGAGAAGGGAGGAGAGGGAGAGGGAGAGGGAGAAGGGAGGAGAGAGAGAGAGAGAGAGATCACACACCCACCCGACCCACGCAAGCACGACTTGAACAGGCCAGCAGCATCGACTCCCTCCTTCATCCCCTCCAGCCATCCTCAAGACTGTTGGTGAGTTCCAAAAGAGAAAAAAGAAAACCTAAACCACAGCCAAGGGTGAGAGTGGGAAATCGAACAAGTACGGTGTTTCCTAACGCTTCCCTTCCTCTCTACTCACCACTACGCATACACAGCAGCCATGTCTCACTGTAAGGTGAATATCCAACCGTCTCTCTCTTCGTCATTACCCTCCTTCTCGGTGCTCTGGCGGTAAATGGGCAAGCGCGGATCCAACCAGGTTACCCCCTTCCAGGACCAGCGATCCTGCCACCAGCCTTGGGCCAATCAAACACTTGGTGGGGCGGTTCAAGGAAACACAAGGCTGGGCTAGCGGGTGGGGAAAAGCATACATCCGAAAGAGGAGCAAGGCCTCTCGATTGGGATGGTACTGGTGGTGGGCGAAAGGGGAAGAGAAAACGGTGGAATCGGGACGCAAAGCGCGCCTTTTGACGCTCGGTAAGAGCAGGGTCCGAACCTCTTGGGGCGGGTTCTGATGGAGGGGTTAGCCTCCATAGGTGGTAAACAACGTCGGGGGAGGCGGGAACGAAAAAAGGCGGTCGTTGCTTTTTTGACGTTGGTCTCGGTCTTGGGAAAAGTCGGGCTAGGCGCTGGTTTTCACCCACCATCTGCGGTTCCTTTTTTTTTCCGAAGAAGAAAAAGAAAACCTCGATAGGGTTGGGACGAAGATTGGCATCGTGCAGAGCCCAAAGACTTGGAAAAAGATCGAACCAAATCCTGTGTCTAGGTCGATGTGCAGCCCTTGCTGACACAGCCTGGCATGATTGCTTCTTTCTTTCCCCCCTTGTCTTTTTCAACCACGATTGTTCCACCCATTCCCTCTCTCCTGCATCCCCATCATCACTTGTCACAAACACAGTACGAGCACCCACGTCACGGTTCCCTTGGTTTCCTCCCAAGGAAGCGTGCTGCCAGGCACCGCGGAAAGGTCAAGGCGTGAGTACAGACAGACCCCCAAACTATTTCTCTCTCTATCTCTACCTACCGTTTCCTCTTACCCTCCTCTGGACTTCCAGGGTGAAGAGGGCAGGAAGGGAGTGACAACTTTCTATGTTGACGAAGAGACTAATCAATCCAAGAATTCCTTCGCGTGTCCCCTTTTTTCTTCAACGCATCCAGCTTCCCTAAGGATGACCCTAAGAAGCCTGTCCACCTTACTGCCATGCTCGGCTACAAGGCTGGTATGACCCACATTGTCCGTGACCTCGACAGGCCAGGATCCAAGATGCACAAGCGTGAGATCGTCGAGGCTGTTACCGTCATCGAGACCCCACCAATGGTTGTCGTCGGTGTTGTCGGTTACGTCGAGACCCCACGTGGCCTCCGATCGCTCACCACCGTCTGGGCCGAGCACCTCTCGGACGAGGTCAAGCGTCGCTTCTACAAGAACTGGTACAGGTCCAAGAAGAAGGCCTTCACCAAGTACGCCAAGAAGCACTCTGAGAACAACGGCCAGTCGATCGCCCGTGAGCTCGAGCGAATCCGCAAGTACTGCTCTGTCGTCCGTGTCCTCGCCCACACCCAGATCCGCAAGACCGGCCTCAAGCAGAAGAAGGCTCACCTTATGGAGATCCAGGTGAACGGTGGATCCGTCTCTGACAAGGTCGACTTCGCTAAGGAGCACTTCGAGAAGACTTTCGACGTCAACTCGATCTTCGTCCAGAACGAGAACATTGACGTCATCGCCGTCACCAAGGGTCACGGTTTCGAGGGTGTCACCGCCCGTTGGGGAACCAAGAAGCTCCCAAGGAAGACGCACAAGGGTCTCAGGAAGGTCGCCTGTATCGGAGCCTGGCACCCATCCAACGTCATGTACACCGTCGCCCGTGCCGGTCAGGACGGTTACCACCACCGTACCGAGACCGTCAAGAAGGTCTACCGCATCGGCAACGGCTCGGATGAGAAGTCGGGCTCGACCGACTTCGACCTCTCGACCAAGTCGATCAACCCAATGGGCGGCTTCCCTCACTACGGTATCGTCAAGAACGACTTTGTCATGATCAAGGGATCCTGCCCGGGAGTCAAGAAGCGTGTCCTTACCCTCCGAAAGTCGCTCCGCGTCCACACCTCGCGAAGGGACCTCGAGAACGTCACTCTCAAGTTCATCGACACCTCTTCCAAGTTCGGACACGGCAACTTCCAGACCCAGGCCGAGAGGGACGCCTTCATGGGGCAGAGGAAGATCAAGGCCCCTGTCGCTTAAGCGATGGACGGCGGATCGAACCCTTTCTCCCCTCCTCCCTCGTCCCCCCTCCCCCTTCCACCACCTCCTCTTTACCTGTCTTTTTCATAATCCTGCATCTCGTGAAAAAATGTACACACACATTACAACCCCTGTTATTCGATTGACTACGGTCGGTGGTTGACACAAAACTCTCTCCCCCCCTGTCTCGTGTGGAGTCTGTGCACGTTTCCCCTTCGGATGAAAGTGGCCATCGAACGAGACTGGGAAACAGGATCTTTGGGGGTCACTCGAATTTCGGACAAGGGTTCATGTGATTTTCATTCCTATTTTTTTCTCAAAAAAAGCCGTACAATCATCTAGTTGTACCACGAAAGGGGGTAAGGAACCAAAAGGGAAGATAGGGGGGCCGAAAGTTGACCTGAACTTGCGGCTACGGGGAAATGACGAAAAATGGGACGCGAGCCCTTCTCAGCATCGGACGTTTTGGTACTTGCCCATGCTGTAGGCTTCCTTGCCCAGGAACCAGCCGTTGAGTAGCTGGAAGAGGTAGTCGAGGTTCTGCTGGGCGTGGCAGTTTCCCTGCCTGGCGGGCTGGGTGGCTTTGGAGACGGTGAGGCCTTCGTACCATCCGTTATACTGGCCCAGGGCGAGGAGGACGTTGCCGTTGTTGGCATCGAGTTGCTGCTTGAAGTACTTGGCACCGGCGTTGACGTTGAAGTAGACGTCCTTGCAGTCTCCGTTGGGCGCTCCTCCGCACTTGTCCTGGGTGATCTGCATGAGACCCTGCTCCCCGTTGCCTCCGGTGACCCAGGGCCTGCAGGTCGACTCCTGCATGGCGAACGACATGAGCACGGTGGCAGGCACGTTGTGCGTCTGCGAGGCTTGCTTGAAGGCCCAGACGAGGTCCTTGCAGGGCTTGAAAGCTCCCTTGACCGCCTCGTCCGGGTCGGCGATCTTGAGCTGGTCGAGCTTGACCGTCGGAGGCTTCCATCCACCTTGGTCGATGCCGCAGTTGAGGAACCACTGCTGGCCGTTCGGAAGGCTCTCGGTGGCACCGGACGAGCCACAGTTGTTCGAGGTCAGGCCGAAGAGACCTTTTTTGTGTTTAGCAGACGTGTGGGAGGAAGAGAAGCAGGACAGGGTGGACGTCAGCAGCAAACTCGAGCGTCGAATCAAGGCAAAGTCGGAAGGGGGGGGGGGGGTGGCAAGCAAGCAAGAAAAGGCGGAAGAACTCACCCTTGCCGATCGAGATGGAAGTGGAGGAGCTGGAGCTGGAGGAGTCCGATTTGCCCTCTGTAGTCTTGCCAGAAGACTGGTTTGAGGACGATGACGACGAAGAGGAGGAGGTTGGGTTCTTGTGCGAAGAAGAGACCTTGGGCTTGTCCGTGTTCTGATTCTTGGGGGGGTTGCTGGATTGCTGAGCCTTGGAGGTCTTGGCTTTGCAGGCCTTCCTCGAGCCACGGCGAGAGTGATGGGAGGAAGTCCTCTTCTCGTTGGGGTTCTGACGGTAGAACTCCTCCATCATGGCGCTCCTTCGCTGCTCAGAGAGAGGGTGACGCGAGCGCGCGGGAAGGGTGATGCCGTTGACCGACTCGATCTCGGCGGAGACGGTGTTCATGGTGGAGGAGGCCACGGCGAGGGCGGCGGAGAGCAAGACGAGGAACTTCATGTCGAATCGTGAAGAGGAGGTAGAGGAAAGAGAGTGAAGAGGGGAAAAGAAGGATCGGTTGTGCTGCTAGCGTGTGTTGGGTAGCTAGTTTGGGATACGCCCTCAAGGTGATATCGCCAGGGGAGAGGTGGGTGGAGGGGGGATGGGGAGGGATAGATACAGTGATGGGTAAGGCACAGAAGAAGAGGGGGGAATTGAAGGTGAGACAAGGGTAGGGGTCGTGTGGGACCTGTAAGGTGGTGGAGAGGGGGTAGAGAGTGGGGGACTGGATCAGGAGGATAAGGTAGGAGGAGAAAAGGAAAAGATAAAGTCGAGAGGGAATCTGAAAGGACCTGCCTGAGGTTTTTGTTTCTTCTCTCGGGGGTTGGGTTGTGGGAAAAGGAAAGGTTGGATTGAGTGAGCGGAAGGGAATGGGGTGTGGTGGACGAAAGAGAAATGAAGATGGGGGGCGATGGTGGTGGTTGAAGAAGGAGGAGGGGTGCGAGCTGGGGGAGGGGGGTAAGAGGTGGGACAAGCCGAGGCTGCTGCGCCTCGTGGGTGGGTTGAAGGGGGGAGGATGGATACCAAGCCATTCCTCTGACCAGCCTGCCATGTCTTGGCCCTCGTCCCTTTTGCGTTCCCTCCCCTCTTCCTTGCTGGTCACTCTCTTCATCCAGCTATTCTCTCCCTCTCCCTCCCCTGATCCCTTTCCTCTTCTTCCTCCTCCTTTCATCCGTTCGTTCCCCTCCTCTTTCATCTTGATCCATCCACGGTCCAACATTACGATCTGCTCGGGTGGAAGGGAGGGAGGATTGCGAGCCTGTATGGTCTTGCACATGGATCCATGCTTTCTGCTCTATCTGCGCGCATACAGTCACAGCGTGCAGTCAGTCATTCGCAGCGCAGAGGATGGCGTACCGTGTCTGGGTGAGCACGGTTGATGTTACCTTTTCCCCCTCGACACTCAGAACCAAGACGGTGAAGAGGATGACTTGCCATCGCCCGCCTTGCAGGTGAAAGCGAAGGAAACGAGAAAGAAGGTAGCGAGCGAAGCAACACGAGGGCTTGGCCCGCTTGAACCCTCCCTTCCCTCCTCGGCTTCTCCGCCTGGTTTGGATCCATCGCTTTTGTCGGTGGTTGTTGCCTCCATCGATCGATTGCTGGGATGGAGAAGATGCTTCCGAGGACTCGAGTTGGCCAGTTGAAAGGATCCAAGCGCGCGATCGCCGACTGGTGAGTGGTGACTTGGGGCTCGAACTCGCGAATGATTTCACCTTGAGATGATTTGGAATTGACTCGCATTTCGCAACACCCTCCCTCCCTCCCTCCTGCTGCAAGACGCGAGCGGGATCCGAAAGGGTTTCGAGGGTAGGGGAGGAGAGGGGGAGAGGGTGAATGGTCTTGTTATCATCACTACTACCACTCTATGGAGCACATGTGATTTGTTCCTGAGCAAGTCACCCAGTGAGGGAGAGGGGACAATCGTGCCCCCCCTCTGTGACGCTTCCAAGAAGGGTTGCAGGTTCCTTCCCTCCTGTGCCAGCGTCCTTGAACTGCTTCCACATTCACTTTCTCCACTCGCGACTATCCACGACCGTCCCCTACCTATTTTGCGAGTTGGCTAACGGAGTTCAAAGTTGGTCGTAACCCTTCACGATTTGGGATTCCGTTACCTTGCCAGTCAGTCTTCCAAGACCGCACGCGGAATGAGGGTGAGCCTCGCCAGGCGATGAAGGTTGAAATCGTCACAGTCCAGTTGCGCTTGGGAACCGAGCTACAAGGGGTTGGCCAAGAGGTGAAGACGGGAGAGGTACAGAAAAAAGAAAAAGAAGGGGTGGGGGTTACGAATTTCGTTCTTGATCTCTCACCTAACAGATGGTAGGGCGAAATCACCCAAGAGGCTTGGCCTTTTTTCCCCTGCTTTAAAGTGCCACTCACTTTCGCTTCCTGACTGTTCAACTGCCTCCCTTGTGCTGCAAGAGTAGAAATCGGGATACAAGTCGATCATGCTACCACCTGCAGGGTGCATGCATAAATTGGATAAAGGGGAGGGGGGAGAAGGGGGGGAGGCGGTTGGTTGCAAAGAGGTGAGAGAGGCGAGAGAAGGCGCGAGAGGAGAGGGTAACGGTCCATGCTAGTCACGGTGTTCCGGTTTCGGAAGGACGGGGGGGTCACCTCAAACCGATCACCTCGGTTTAGCTGGGGCACCCCTCCTTCCTTGCTTCCCTCCCACTTTTCCACCTTCCCGCCTTCCATTCCTTTCAATGAAGATCCACTTCAACGTTCGATCTTCTTTGCATAGGCTTGGGGAAGGAAGGTTTACAGGTTGCTTGAGGGGGAGGAAAAAGAAGAGTGGGCGAAAATCTCTTCCTCTCTCTCCCTCTCTCTCTCTCTCCCCCACTTGCTCTCCGAAGCACGAGCATTGCACAGATGCACGCGCAACCACAACCATGCGCCGAGCTTGTGTCGCAACTACCTCTTGTCGTGTGTGCGTGCGTGTGAGAGAGAGCAAGGGAAAGGGAGTGGAAGGTTTGGAGTGGGGGGGATGCCGGTGACTTTCTATGGACTTGACCCTCTCGACCCTCCTCCCCTTCTCGGACCGGGTTTTTCTCCTCTCGTATGGATCGACAGGCGGAACTTCTTTCTCAATAGAACGAGGGGAGGAGGAGGGAAGAGAGAGGAAAGACAAAGAGGTCGGACAACCTCTGTCCTAAGCAAGGCCGCCTGGGTTGCGTGCCGGGGATCATCATGATCGACGTTGCCAGGTACGATCGACAGTGAGAATGAAAGTGTCCATTTTCTGGAAGAAAAAGAAACAAGAAAGATCGACAAAATAAAGAAAAACACCTATCAATATTGAGCTCGAGGGGGAAAGGGGAGAGGAAAGGGCCCCCCCCCCCCCCTCCCTCCCCTTACACTCACT
>KZ820093.1:3725-23525 GCA_003144235.1 Violaceomyces palustris | reverse complement strand
TAGATGAGTCGATCTCAGCTTACCCATTCGCAAGTCGCAACACCCTTCATTTATTTGGTTGTTAGGTACCACTTAATCGAGACTTGACACTTCCATCCCAATCCCGCGACCTGGCCATCCCAAATCCACTCTCACCTGTTCCCTTCCGCCATCCTTCTTGCCCAAGCTCAGACACCTGATCAGCGTTCGCAAGCCATTCCCGATCCCGGATCTCAACATCGACCAACATTCTGAATACTCAGTGACCACCAACCGTCGTCCACAACCTACCCACTCACTCGCTCTCAAGGTGGACCGATTGGTCGGAGAGCCCCACGTCGTCTTCTACGAAACTACCAGACTCATTTCCAAGATCAACTTCGTGATTCAGCCCCCGACCCGAACTTCACCCTGTACATACATTCATCGTTCATACAACATACACCCCCATACACCCACTCGCGCTTCCGTGTTGTTCAATAGCCAACTCTCCCGACCTGCCACCATTAACAGAGCCAAGATCGCCCTCCCCTAGCATTCTCACACAGCCGCCTCCGACCAACCGCACTGCAACCTACCTGGACGCTTCCTCTTTCTTCACCAGTACCTCCATGTGTCACTCCGTCTGAACCCGGAAATCGTCTCCTCCTCCTCCTCCCTCTCTCCCTCTCTCCCTCTCTCCCTCTCTCCCTCTCTCCCTCACTGCCCCCCCGCCCCCTCGTAGCTTTCCTTTTCGATCTTGTTTGAATTTTCTCTTTCCCTTGTCTTTTAGATATGAACGGGCAACAGGGCTGGCAACCCTACAGCGAGCTCTACTCTTTCTACCGCCATAGTACCAGTGGTGTCAGCAATCAGCAGCCTAACCACGCCACCACTCGCAACAACAGTTTGCAGCCATCCTCGCTTCAGCCGCAACCCATCAACCATCCCCACTCGCATTCTTCAAACTACTCGCACCAATCTCACCTCAACTCTCACCTGTCTAGTGGCACCAATCATGCCTCGTCCTACCCTCACTCTCAATCTCAAACCCAACCGCAGCCTGTGTTTCAATCTCCGTCTCCGTCTTACTCTCACGCTCACGCTCACCAAACTCAATCCACCTCGAGCGGCACTCCTTCCTCCAATCTCAACCTCAATCTCGGGCGATCTTCCTCGGGAAACTCTGGTCCATTGAACTATTCGGCCTATTCTTCAAGCTATGCCGCTCCCTCTTCCACCAGTGGCAATGCATCTTCCAGCTGGGATAGGCCTCAGGCACCTGGGAATGCCACGAGCCTTGCACACTCGTATGGATACTCCTCTTCCTCCTCCTCTTCCTCATCTCCTTCGAGCCTGTCTCAACCGACTGGCCCGTCCTACGGTGAGTGGCCAACGCGCCGCGCGCCCTGCTCATGTGCACAGCTGCTATCACATCAAGACACACCCCCTGTCTTTGATTGATACGTCCAATCTTTGGCCATCCTTGCGACGTCCTGCTGATATCGAATCGTTTCCCTCGTTCAATCTTTTCATTAGGGAATGGGTATCCTAGCCACAGCTACTCGTCATCTCACCTAGAAGCCTCGGCGCAACCGGCCCAGTCCAGGGCCCATTCGACGTTGAGTCAGGCATTCGAGCCTCGACCGTTCAGGGGAGGTCTGGAGCGGACGCAGCTTGACTTCAACTCGCCTTCCAGTGCGACGGCGAACTTTGGTGCTGGCCAAGGACAGAGCTGGAGCCACGGGAGCTTTCAGAACAACAAGGATCCGTACGATCGATCTGCAAGTATCGGAAGTCAAGCCGACTTCTACTCCCGGCTCTCGAGCTCGAATCAGGGCAACTCGATCGACCAGAACGCGGCCCCGCAGCGCATCGGCAACGGTGCCTCTAACGAGTAAGTGGAACGAGAGTCGCCGCCGAGACGCGGAGGAGGCGGCTCGCGAAAAGAGGCTTCCCTTCTTCTTTCCTCCCTTTTTCATCTTTGGGAAGGTAGGGATGCACGCCGAAATGAAAAAGTAAAAACGGTGTTTCTTGCTAGCTTGAAGAGGAGGATCGATATTGACAACGATCCCAATCCTACTTCGGAATCCTTCGAAACGCTTTCCTTCTCAATCGCATCTCGAACACGCGGCATCTTGTTCAGCCGCAATGATCTCACGCAGCAGCAGCCTTCGAGCATGACGCCCACTGTGGCTCCCAGGGCTCCCACGATCCAGCCCCAACCCTCGACCTCCTCTGTTCCTAAGCCAAGCAGGAGCAGTAGCCAATTGAACCCCGTTGGCATCCAAAGAAGCAGCAGCAGCAGCAGCAACTCGCTTGATGCAGCCTGGACTCCTCCGATTCGGCACAAGCCGAATCCAGTCCTATCAAAGCCGATAGCTTCCTCCTCTTCTGCCTCATCTTCTCCTTCCTCCTCTTCCAACCCTGCTCCTTCTCAGCCCAGTGGCAATGACAGTCAACCACCCTACCAGTACGGTAACCTGTACAACAGCGGCCTCAACTTGCCTCCCATCAACAGTTCGAGCTCGAATCACAACGCCTCAAGCAGCAACCCGTCTCCATACCTTCACAACAGCGTCGCCGCGCCGCCGCCGCTTGCGGAGAGTAGGACCTCTTATCAGACATCTTCTTCCCAACTCGGGCCCACACATGTATACCGACAGCCTTCCGGGCAGGATCAGGCTCCATCGCACTGGGATCGAAGTCATTTTCCAAATCATCTTGCGAATTCGCATCTTCAGTCCATTAAACCTCAGATCGCTCTGCCGTCGCATTCCTTGACTCAAAAATTCCCCCATGAAGTAGGAGTAGGAGCAGCAGCAGCAGACGATTCCCCTTCCCTGGTCGAAAGAATTCTCCCCGCCTCTGCCCCTTCTCCATCCCTCCAACCCCGGCGTCAGGAACCTGCGTCAGCCCCGGCGACCACGACGTACTCGGACCAGAACCAGCAAGGCGAGAGCCAGATTCCGGGGGGCTACAGCACCCCGGCTTCGCTTCTCAGAGCTGGCTTGGGCAACCCGCGGCCTCCCACCACTCTCGCCTCTAACGAATATTCACTATCTGTCGCTCCCTCTGCATCTCGATCCTCCCCCGTGGCCACCGCCGCCATTCCCATGTCGTCGACAACACTAGCCAGATCAGGGAGCGACGTCACGAGCCCTGTTTCTATGGGGAAGACAGCTCCAAAGAAGAGGAAGAGCAAAAAGCAGATGTTGGAGCAGAGCCAAGCAGGTTCCCAAGATCAAGCCCAGGATCGGACTGAAGCCACAGGCTCGCTCCCCCAAGTTAGGAGGAAAACGACGAAACCTAGCCCAACGAAGGCCAAGGCTGGTAAAGCTGGAAAGAGCGAGAACAGTATGGGAAATGCTCAAAGTAACCAGGTTGGCAACAACTCAGTGCCGGTCCCTTTAGTTTCCGACCGACCAACTGCCCCCTTCCAGACTCAAGGCTCGGCCCCCATCGAAACGTTCATGCCGTCGGATTCGATGGACTTCATCGCAACCCCTCCCAGACGCGAGACAGACGTGGATGACCCTCCGAGCCCGCCTTCGAACCCTTTCGCAACAAGCGGCCCCCCTGAGCCTCGCAAGGATATCAGCTCGATCGATTCAAATTCGATCTCGAGCTATTTGGCCATGCGGCATCGTGACCCTTCTTCGAATCACGCTCTGACACCCTTCTCTGCACCGACTGATCAGATCTTCTCGATCTCACCCAACCTCCTCATGCGAAATCCGCCTCAGTCGGCTTTGGCTCAAGGGCCTCGAGCGCATCAAGATTCTGGATCGAGGGCCGAGCCTGCAGCCAGCCCTTATGACAGAGGCCAAAACACTTCCACCATGATGCAAAACACCCCGCCATCCTCATCTCAAGGGACCCACGAGCAGTCCAGGAGCGTCTTCAACGATTTCGGCACGTCCTTCCTCTCGGCTACCCAGGCTTTTACCGGCTTGCATCCATCGGGTCCGATGGGCACACTTGAAAGCCCAGATCCTCTCAACATCATCTCTCCAGCTGGTGGGCAAGCGGGTGTCGGGTTCCATCAAGACACGGGGCCGATGGGGAGCCCTCTCTCGTCAAAGAGGAAAGCTCAGGTACTAAGTAACATCGATCCCCGAGACCTCAGCCTCATCCCTCCTTCCTCCCCGCGTATGGGACCAGATTTCGGGTCTGAACGAAAGTCCAAGCATAAGGAGAAGGGAAAGGATAACAAGAAGGGTCTGGGAACGGCGAATTTCGAAGTCAACGTCCAACTCAAGGGTCAGGGTAAGGGCGAGGGCGAGAAACCGAAAAAGAAGCGGCAGAAAAAGGTCGACAGCAAGGCAGAACCTGCCAGAACTCTTGAGATCAAGGTGCCACCGCCTCGAAGCGCTGGCTCTCTGGTTGAGGTAATCATCCCATCAGCGTCTCGGTCGTCTCAGAGTCAAATCCAGACCATGGAGCAAGAGTTGAGCCGGCTGAATGCCGAGCAGAAGCCCCCTAGCGACAACAGCTCGACAAATGCGTACGCGAGCACCAAAGCCAGCACGCCAAGGAGTGGCGAAGTTTACGTCCAGATCCCAGCGTTGGGCTTCGGATCTTCCAACTTTCCTCCCACTCCTCCCAAGGCGATCAAGGAAGATGCTGGATTCCGAAAGGGGTCCGACGTCGACATGATCGTCGACTCGGATCCGGATGCTGATGCTGAGGGAAGCGATTGGGACGACATTGACCTTCTCAACACCTGGGGAGCTCCCTATTACAGCACCTTTACCACTCCGGGTCGCAGTAGGGTCAGTGCCGGTCCTGTCAAAGCCTCGGACCGCAGGGGTAAGTGTCCTCTTCTCTTTTCACGAAGCTCAACAGAAACACACACGCCCACCCACCCCTTCTCCTCCGCGCGATCGCTAATCGTTCTCACACATGGCATGTGCCTCTCACTCGTCCTCCTTCGATTCCATCTTTTCCTCCCAGTTCCCATGGCCAAACTTCTTGGCTTCATCGAGGATATATTCGAGGCCGACGATTCCCTCCCCGATCGGGATACCATGGCAGAGATGCAACCGGGCGAAGTGTTTTCGGGGCCAGCTGAAACATTCTTCGAGCTGATGGATCTTGGCTCGGGCTCCAGCTATGGCATGCCCTTGCTGAAATCGAGCGTCCTCCACAAGCTTCTCAGGCTCGTGCTCCAGTGTTCGCGCCCATTGGCAGACATGGCGAAGATGAAGGTGACGGAGAGCTCGAAGAAGAATGTAGACCTAGCCAGCATTCCTCAACAGGAGCTGGGACGATTGCTTCGCATCTTGGAGAGGACCGTCAAGATCTCTGGCAGCATTGATCCCTTCCCCAACAACGTCAGGGGGTCAAAATCTTTGACAAGCAGCCCGACTAAGCCGAAGAAGAAAACGAGCGTTGCGGTGGTGGCGTCGCCCGAGAGGTCGCCTGGCATATGCACGCCAGAAGTCGAAGATGTGGCGGAGGAGAAAGGGCATGACGGGTTGGAGGACGAGGACACGGCAACGCCGGCCCCAGCCCAGAATGGTTCCGATGCCGAGAGCTTTGATGAGCTAGGAACGAAAATGCAGATCCTAATCCGAAGCCTTCTGGCGGCTGAATGCTGCTTCGCCATCCTCTCGGGAGATCAGTTGGCCAAGCCCCTACTGTCAGAGGATTTGATCCGATCCTGCTTCGATATCGTCAAGGTGTCGCTGGAGAAGACCCTGCTGCCGTTCGTCGAAGCTTGCTCGGGCTTGGCCGTCACCGCAACCCATCCGATACTCGCCAGCTTGATCCAGTTCCTGGGACCTCAGAAGGGTAAGAAACAGAAGCTTCCCATCGATCCATCAACTGCTGCCGCCGTCAACTCCTGTCTCGACTTGTTGGCCAAGCTCTTCCGCCACACCTGCTCAGCCCTTTCCTTGGTGCAAAGGCTGGTCAGGCTGCCCTCACTGGCAATGTCGGACTCGATCGTGATCAGTGCCGTCTACCTGGCGATCGGCCCGTTCTTCGTGTCGGAGCCGGAGCCCAGCACCTCGAACTCCAACAGCGACGCCGCCAAGGCCAGTGCCAAAGGGCGCGCAGCCCTGACGGCGCTTGGCGGTGCCAACACGATGAAGACACTGCGTCTACCCGCCTTGAACCTCTTGAGGAACGTCTTCGCCAAGCACGCCGAACAGAGGCAATGGATGATCGAAGAGATCCTCACCTCGTTGACCAAGGTGACCGACATGAAGAAAAACAGGCGACAATACGGCCTTCGAAACGGCAAGGCCATCCACTCGATCACGGCGCTGCTGATGCAGCTGGTTCAGGCCGCGACCCACGGGGTCCAGGAGCGTGGTAGGGCCAAGAGATCCAAGGGGGAAAGAGAGCGAGCCGACGTGATTGATGAGGATGAAGATGACCAAGAGGAGAAGTCTGAAGCGGACCTTGAAACTCTCCTCAACGGGCCAGAGCTCGATCTGGTCGCCTTGAGGGCCAGCATGGACGGAGCCGCCCAATCTGCCAAGGCCATTGCCGTCTACCTGATGCAGAGGTGAGTCAGAACGAAACGTTGGTGGCTTCATATGTCGTTCCAACAACCATTACTTGCCGTCGCTCACACCCCATACTACTCGCTTCTGCTTTTCCAAAAAAAAAAAAAAAAAAAAACTACACTCGTTCTTCCCGTCTCTCTTTGCGCTTCCCCCATGGCAGAGTTGGCCAAATCAAAGTCACCAAGTCCTCTCAGGAGATGAACTATGCATCCATCGTCGAAAACTTGATCGAGGATCTTCTTAACGCCCTCTACCTTCCGGATTGGCCAGCTGCCGCTCTCCTTCTCAGCTGCTTCTGCAGGATATTTGCTTCGTACCTAGAGGATCCGAAAAGCTCTCCTGACTCTAAGGGAGTTGCCTTGGATCACCTCGGCACTGTCGCCGCCCGACTCCGCCAGAGTGAACTGTCCCTTGCAGAGAGCCCGTTGCCAGAGACAGGGGTCGAGGCCGAAGACCGCAGTGCGCGGTCGGAGAATGAGATGGAGGAGAAAGGTCCCGAGGCCAGCAACTTGCAACGGCTCCTGCTGCCGTGGATCACCGCCACCAAGAACGAAAAGTGCCTCTACGAGGTGAAGAACACGTATGCCCAGGTTTTGAGCTTCCTGGCTGAGGCTGGAGGTGATGATCAAGCCGCCGAGAGTGCGATCGAATTCCTCATTGCCCAGGTTCAGTACGAGCTTTCCGGCGCTCTGACCAAGGCCAAGAGCGACGTCAACCAGGCTCTGGATGAGAAGGCGGCGGCGCTGGAGCTGGTCAAGATGCACGAGTTCGTTGGATCGATCGAGGAGGTCATTAATAGCTTCAACGACTGGAGGCCCAGCGACTCGGACGTTTTCGGAGCGAGCTCAGAGGAAGACTTCAAGCGCGCCTACCGCACTGCTGAGCTAGTCTCCCAGTCCTGTAGCTTGATGGTCTCGTACCAATTCCTGCGGCAGCAGTTGCTTGGCGCCCTCGACGGACAGGCCGTCGGCAATCGAACCAAGGCTCTGAGGGGCTTGGGCAGCATCAGCGTGGTTGACCCTGACCTTCTGGACGAGGTGAGTGTTGTTAGACACATGGGGGCTTGGTGGGGCTTGATTGATTGTGCCCTGACATTCTTGATCGCCCTGGATCGTGGATTGCGGAACTTTGTCCAACAACCAGCCCGAGGTCCGCTCTGCGGTTGAGGTCAGGCTCTCTGATCAGAGCATTGGTGTGCGCGAGACTGCGGTCGGGCTGCTGGGCAAGTATGTCCTCCGGAAGACCGAATACATAGAGGCCTATTATGATCATCTCGCCGGACGAATACACGATGCAGGTCTTGCGGTGCGCAAGAGGGCACTCCGCCTTCTCAAGAACATCTACTTCGCCTCCAGGAGCCGGCGCATCACGGTCGATGCCTGCGTCCGCATCGTCCGATGCATCTACGATGAGGACACCACGGTTCAGGACCTTGCCATCGTCACGATTGGCGAGATGTGGCTTTCGCTGCCGACCGGCGGAAGCGAAGCGAGAAACGTGAAGCGCAAGGAGAGTCCGTCTCCAGCCTCCCTTGACCTGGTCGGGAGTGCCACAGGATTCGTGGCTGATGAAGACGTGGACATGCCGTCCGGAAGTGAGGTTCAGCTCTCGGACAAGGTCGCCATCATCATGGCCGTGGCGGCACAGATTCGCGAGCGCCCGTCGCCTCTGGAGGAGGTGTTCAGGCGATTGATGAAAGACAGAAAGGACTCTGAAGCCACCGAGCTTCTCGAAAAGCTTAGGGTCCTGACCGATTCGCTGATCGACGACCTGGTCGACGCGACGGATGCCAGCCCGGCCGAAACGGTGACGAGGATCAAGACGGTCCATTTACTCGTGACGACCAACCCCTCGATCCTCTCCATCACCAAGGCAAAGCTCCTGCTCCCTTACCTCAAGAGCGCTCAGACGATCGAGGAGCTCCAGATGATGGAGCTGCTACTCAAGATCTTCCGCGCCTGCTTGCCCTGGATGCCCAAGACGGCTTCGACGTTTGCAGAGTCGCTGGAGAAAAGCATGACGCCGCTGGTCAGCAAGCCGCCCGTCAAACCCGGCTCTCAGGTGCTGCAGGAGCTGATCGCCTGCTACTGCACGGTCATCAAGACGATGACTCACAATTTCACGCTCCTGTCGCGGACGCTCAAGGCTTGCCTCGGACGCCTCCTCCAGATCAGGAACAAGACGGCCTCCAGCAAGAACTTTGAGCTCGACAGGCCATCGAGTTTGATCATGTCGCTGACCGCCCTGTTGTGCGAGCATGGAGATTTCGACGAGATCCGATCCAAATATCCAGATGCGGTCAAGGATATCAACGCCATCAGTCAGAGGCCCATCGTCGACGTCGTCTCCGAGACGTTCCTGGCCATATACAAGAACAGCAGGTCAACGGTTCGATCGTTCGCGCTCCAGAATCTCGGTTACCTCTTCCGCGCCCACCCTACCTTGATGACTCGACCGGCCGTGGTCGAGATCATGGACGAGATCTTCGCGACCGGCTCGGTCCAGGACAGGACTTCGCTGCTCAAGATCATTCTCGAGTTCCTCAACTCGGACGCCGCTCGGAGAGATCCGGAGGGCCTCAGGAATGTGAACGCCAAGAAGGCGACACCGACAGCCGGTAAGGACAAGGTCGACATGAGCGAGCTTGTTGGCAACACCGAGAGCTTTGCCGAGACCGGAGTCGGATCCGCCATGATGCAGAGGTATGCTGATCCAGTGCTCAAGGCCACACTCGAGATCGAGAACACGTCTTTGCAGCGGACGGCGAGCGACATCCTCAAGTTCACCGTCCTTCAAGGTCTCTCGCACCCGATCCAGTGTGTCCCTTACCTGGTAGCTCTGGAGACGACCAACGACCCCCACATTCGCTCCAGGGCGCTCCACTTGCACAGCCACCTGTCATCCAAGCACGCCTCGTTGGTCGCTGCCCGGTACCTTGACTGCGCCAAGGCTTCGTTCACCTTCCAGCTCCAGCTGACCAAGTCGCCGGAGCTGCTGAGGGGCTACCATGAGGATCTTCAACCTACGGCCAAGCTGCACGCCTGGTACACGCTGCTCAGGGACAAGCGTCAGTCTCGGCTCGACTTTGTCAAGACGATCGTCAAGGCTCTCGACGTCAACACGGCCGCCTCAGAGTGCAGCCAGGAGAGCATCCTCTTCGCGCGTTACATCGCCGACAATCTCGCCACCTTGGACTATAAGACGTTGGAGGAGCTCTTCGTCGTGATTGGCGACCTTCGCTCCATCCTTGCCGTCTCTGGGATGCAGGTCCTGTTCATGGTCCAGAACGCCATCGGTCACAAACCGCTCGGGCAAGAGGTCGCGCCGCAGCCGGAAGGTGCCGCTGACGAGCCGGGAACCCCTCCTCGCCCGGGTGAAGTCAACCCGATCCCAACCCCAGCCCCTACGCTTCATCCCTTGTCAGACACGGAGGGATGCAACATCGAGGAAGCCGAATCGACGAAAGGCGTCGAGGTGGTCAAGTTGACCGAGATGACGGACGGACAAGACGGGAATGGAGGAGAAGGTCAACCGCTGTCTGAGAAGGAGGTCGAAGCCAAGACATACAACCTTGCCAGGATGTCGATCGTAATGGGGACGGCGCTGATCCTGAGGAACCACCTGAAATGGCTCTATAACCTCTCGGAGCAGAAATGCGCCAAGTTCGTTCCGGGAAAGAAGCAGAGCGCCGGGGCCGACCGTCCTGCGGTGCAGAGGAACGTGGCCGACCCTAGCATGGCCGCGTTGTCGTTCGACGAGATGCCTTGGGGAATCATCAAGATGGACAGCCTGGAGGACGCCAAGACCCAGATGGAGCTGTTCGTAAGGATGGTCGAGGACGAAGGGACCATGCTCGAGCCCGATGATCCTGAAGTCATGATGATGATGGATGGTTGATGGCCATGGGCGAGGAGGAGTGATTCGTTACGTAAGATTCGGGCCTCGAACAATTCCAAATGTCGTTTTTCGTAGCACCTTGAACCCAACCACCCTCATCCCTTCACAAGAACATGAACTGGTCTCTCCTCGTTACCGAGATTCGTTGCAACCCTTTTTTTTCCTTTTTCCTTTTTTTTAAAAAAAAAAAACTCTTTCCTCTTCTGTTTTTCCCAGCCCGCCCTTTCAACCCCGCACGCTTTCCTCTCGGCGCAACAAAGAAGAAAAAAGAACGAAGAAAAAAGTTTAAAAAAGAAAAAAAAAAAACCCCTTTCTTTTCGTTTCAACGTTTATCCTCTTCCATTTCAGATAGGCTCTGCTTCCTCGTCATCGACTCGCATCAGCATGCTCCACCAAATGTACTACAGTGTTCTTTCGTTCGAAATCTTGATTCTGTCATATCGTTTCCCCCTTTTTAGAGGATCAGATCAGTTTCGCTCCTTCCCCCCCCCCCCCCCCGCACAGAGCTGGATTCCATGCTTAAAGGGGGGGAAAGAGGCAGAGGCACATTGAGGATACAATGGATTTTTTTCTTTCTCTAGGTAACGATGGAGATGAACCGAGTAGATTACAGATGAGTTGATGAGAGGGGGGCGGATCACTTCTTCTCTTTGGCTCGGAGAAAGGGAGACCCATTCGTTTCTCCCCTTTGATTAAAAAAAAAAAAACAAGCTCGGGTATGTATAGATTACGACGGGGTAAGTTGGTTTCGGGATCCGCAGGGTGTGGCTCAAGCGGCGAGCATGGATCTGACGATCTCTTCGTCATCGGAATCTTCCCCGTTCGAAGGGTCTCCCTCCTCCTCGGAGCGATGTGGATCTCCATTCACGTTGGAGGGTTTCAAACTGTCCGAGGACGAGGTAGGAAGGGGTGGATCGGATCCGTCCTTTCCCTCGACGACGTTGGTAGCGAACCCAGAGTCATCTCTTTGACCTCCTGTTTCGCTTCGAGGATTCTGTTTGCATAGGATGGGATCTCCTCCTCCTCCTCCTCCTCCTCCTCCTCCTCCTCCTCCTCCTCCTCCTCCCACCCTTCTCCTTCTGGGTCTCTTCCTGACAGGTAGGTTGGCCCAGGATTCCTTTCTGCAAGTTGGACAGGTGACCCATTTGCCGACGGTGCAGATTTCATCGCCATCCTCGTCTGCGATCTTCTCGCTTCCCGAAACTCTAAGAGAGTGGTTGGTAGGATCTTGGTCGTCCTCCCCCCCTTCCCCTTCATCGTCTGATCGAGCTTCAAAGCAGTCCAGATTCTGGTTCCAAATCCCTTCTACACCTAAACCTCCTCCCCCGTCTTCCCTTTCCTCCTCCATCTCTTGAGGAGTCAAAAGGTCAGCCTCGACCCTCATGCTGGTGCATAGACAGTCGAGGTGGACCTCGTGCTTGCAGGGTGTCAATTTGACTAGCCGGGTAGAATTTCCATCTTCCCAGCAAGAGGAGGTCGAGTGGCATTCCCTCTCACTCTCCTCCTTCTCCTCCTTTCCGCTGGGTGGGTACCTTGGGAGACAGGCGGGAGCGTCACATCTCCAACCCCTTAGCCTCTCCCTGTGCCTGACCTCTTCACGCAGGGTGGTCACCTTGGCATCCTCGTCCTTCCCCTCCTGACAATTCTTTCCCGTCGAAGAGGAGGGGGAGGAGGAAAAGGATTGGCCTTCCGGTCCATTCGATGATGAGGCGGATTCCTCCACTCTCTTCTTGCAAAGCGGAGCTCGACAGAAGGGACAGCTCCATTGACTCGGCGGAGTCTTGGCCAGCCAGTCCCTCAGACAACCGGCGTGCAGGGTGTGATGTCCCGAGCAGGGTACGGCGACGACGGCTTCGTCCTCACTGGCTTTGCCGGCGATCCACTCGGGTCGATCCTCCTCCTCGTACCTTTCGAGGCAGATCCCACAACCGAGAAGCGCGTGATCTTGCCCTTCCGAGGTTGTATGGCCGCCTCCGCCTTCGTAATCGCCAATGTCGCCCATCCCTAGCCTCGCCATCCTGGACCGAAGTTCCGAGTCGGCCTTTTCAAGGCCCGAGACGAACCTGGCTGCCCTTTCCGGATCCGGCTGTTCTGGTTCCGGTGGTTGCCCAAAGTGGAGGTCCAAGGCGATCCGGAATGGTGGTCCCGCCACCAGTCGAGACGTTGACTGCGCCGCCCCGGTCGCTGTAGCGACGAACGTCGCGGTATCTCCTCCCGAATTGGGAGGTGGGGTCACCCTGACTTCGGCTATAGGCCATGCGAGATTGGTCGAAGCGTCATAGATGAAGCTGAAGGGTAAGGGCGAGGCGCCGAGCGGCACGAAGATGGGAGCGATAGGAACGTGACCCTGAGCGTTTGGACTGGCATTCGGTTGCCTTCCATTCCCTTGGGTATCCCCTCCTACTCCTCCTTCTTGGTCTCTCTGTTGGTCGGTATCGCCATCTTGCTGTCGTTGCTCCTGCTCCTGCAGTGGTTCTCCTCGATTTTGCCGATTCGATTGATCTGCACCACCACTTCGAGCTGCTGGGTTCGGCACGACCGTAGGCGTGAATGCCAAGAGCGCCGGGTTCCCATCTGGTCCATTGAAAGGCAGCCTGAAGTAGAGCGTTACCGGAGGAGCTCTGGAACTTGCTTCTCCGCTGTTCGCATTCGCTCTTTGCTCGGGACGGCTGCCCTGCTGGTCACCTTGGGCGCTCGACGAATCAGACTGAGCGTTGACCGGGCCACCTACTTCAGCAGCTTCATGGGAAGGCTCTGTGGAGGAAGCGATTCTGTCAGTGTGCGTATTGGAACTGGAAACTTCCGAGCGAGAAGGAAGTGATGTTGCTGGACTCGACTCGTCACTAAGCTGGCCAGGCCCACGGACGACGTTCCTGAGATTACTAAGGATATTGTCGAAGAACTGACCGAGCCCAAAGACTGGCGGGGGCGGCTGCTGCTGCTGCTGGGGATGAGGGAGGTTGGATGGTGGATCTGCCATCCGCTGGGGAGGGCTGCGGTCTGACGTCGACACGGATGCTACCGATGGCGTTGGATCTGACAGAGCCGTAGTGACATCCGTAGGGTCATCCTGAGAGTTCGTTAGGACCTCTCGTTCCCCAGGGACGAGTTCGGGAGGGTCTCCGTGATCCTCCACCTGTTGCCCTTGCTCCTGCTCCTGCTCCTGCTCCCCACCCTCGGTCAGTCGAGTGGAGTCATGTTCGGCGGTATGAATATGGTTGGGAGTCGCCAAGGAAAAGGATGTTTGTGATATCGGAGCGACGGGCGGATCCTGTGGAACGGCTTGAGGAGGCTCACCGGACGGGTGGTTGTTCGACTCTAGCCGAACATTGGCTAAGGAAGATTGGCTATCGACTGGACCTTGGTCGCCGACGGGATCTGAAGCAAGTTGCTGTGGTGCGAGGTCAGGCTGACCGTGTTCCGAAGGGTGGGGGTCATCGGCGGGGCGACCGAAGAGGGATGTGGCGGTCCTCTCGTGGAGGACGCCGGTTCGATTGAACAGTGGTTGGGGAGAGGTGGGGTCCCTCTCGGACCTGACCCCGGTTCTGCCGTTGAGAGAATCTTGAGCGCTCTGCAGACGGTGTTCACTCATGACCCGTGTCCGAACGGCGGGAATTCTTTGTTTCCCTTCTCTTTTCTCCTCTCTTGCTTTCGGCTTCCAGGATAGCCCTGGCGAGGCGAGGTATATATATATTTTTTACCCCTTTGAGATGGGAAAGTAGAGGGGTGCCGCTGTGAATGGAATCGGGATGTGATTGGCTAGTGCTCGCGCGTGTGTGAGGCTAGAATGGAATGGAGAGTACTGATCTGTAAGTACTGATCGGTATCTTTGCGTGCGGGGATGTATGCTGTATGTATTTCTTTACTCGCTTATCTCCTAATGAAGACAAGGTTTGGGCGCTGATGGTGATGCTGATGGTGATGAGGATGGTGGTGGTGATGATGGTCGTAATGGCGGTGGTGGTGGTGGTGGTGGAAAAAGTGGTGGTGGTGAAGGTGAGTGTGTTTTAGGGGAAAGGCTTTGGCTCGGAGATAAAGGCTGTGACCAGCTCCACAATAAAATTCTTTCTTGTGTTACGTGTGAATTACTTGTAATCACGACAATTAAAATCCGACGTGCGACCTCATCCAAGTGGTGATGCTTTACTGTAATCATGGGCCATGCGTTGCTTCCCCCACACGCTTGTCACACGCTTGTCACACGCTTGTCACACGCTTCTTGCCTTTGGTGGATATCACATCATCCGACCCGCACCGCGCCTTCGAGCACCTTCTCTCCACTTCAAGCACCGCGCACACTCCGTCAGCTGACTAATCAGGACCTCATCTCCACTCCTGCTTTCCCTCTTCCGCCACTCCTGCGGGACGTGTACGAGCAACCGTGGTCACCATCACGCTCACTCACACTCACAATCGCACTCACACTCATACTCACATTATTCAGTTTCACATTCAGACTGACAGGTGGCGGTGAGTGGGAGGAGTCGTGTGGTGTTGGAGTTGGAGCTTGGTTGCTACTTCCACTTCCACTCACACTCATCCTTCACCTCCATCCAAGAACAGCACGGATTGAGTAATACAGGAATAGAGGGATCCATCACTCCCCCAGTGACCAGGACGACTTTGTCCGCCCCTCCACGAAAAGGTTGGATCATGATCCCAGCTCCGATTCCAAACCCCTCCCCTTCCATCCCCGATCCTCGATCCCCCGATCCACAGTTTCTCTGCCCCAGTCTGAACACCCCCGCCTCGAACTTGGGAGGGGAGGGCCATGTGGAGGGCAAACCCATGTGCACAATTCCACAACTGTGGTGAGAGCCTGTGCTCACTGAGAGTTGTCTTCACCCCCTTTCATTCGAATTAAAGTCCTTCTTAAATTGGATGTGTCAAAGAAAATCCACTCCAACTATGTAACTTCACGCCCTCTACCCCTTTTCGAATTGTGTAGAGTGGCAAGAGCGAGCACCCTCACTAAAGCTGGTGTTGATCTGTTCTCCGAATCGAACGTGAATTCAACCCTTTCCACTCTCACTCGCGCTCCTGTCAATAATAATCACCATCCTTCGACCCCTTTCCCCGTTTCGCATCCCCCCTGCCTGCCCTTGCAAGTCTCTCTCAGGGGCTTGGTCGGTTCAGTTACGCTCGTCTCTCTCACCTCACCCTGCCCACTCCCTCTTTGGATCCCAAGGGGGTGAACCCCAAGAAAGGAGGGGCCTCGTCCATACTTGGTCTCTCGCATTCACTTTGCTAACTCTCCTTTCGTCTTGTCACCCCTGACTACACCAGGTGTCCCATGTTGCAGGCTCAGAGGCACCCCGATGCCTGAACGGGCTCATCACCTCATCCTTTCATCCGTCTCCATCCTCCTTCCTCCTTCCTCCTTCCTCCATCCCCACCCTCGGCCCCTACAACTTTCACGATCCAAACCTCCTTCGCTAATGAACAAGCCCTGATAGTGTACCGACTCTCCCCTTTCACGACCAGCTAACGAACGAGTGAGTGGCCATCTCTAAGTCAACCTAAACCAAGTCGTTCACTAAAGCTTATTCTTATTTCCCCTTTCACCACCACACACGCCTCTTGGCTCCACCTTTTGCTCCACTCTCTTGGACGGTACCCTCCCAACTGACCATTCGTCGTCCCGGCTTCAGCAACGACCACGACCCCTGCCCCGGTTTCCTTTCCATCGCCTCGCCTCGTCCTGACCACCCTTCTTCATCCAACCGCCTCTCTCTGGTTCTCTGTCTCCTTTCCCTTCCGACAATCACACCAGTTGCATCCCGGTTCTGCTCCCACATGCTCGAACCCAGTTCCTCGAGCAGCCTGGGCCCATCGCTCTTGTTCTCCCACCCATCCGCCAGGTTGGTAAAGTCGATCCCTCCGCTCCCTCCCCCTCCCAGGGTGAATGGTCGAGTCCCCGCCGATCAGACGGGCGCTGGTCGGCTTGCCACCAGCGACGTCATCCTCTCCGACTCGTTCGGCCCCCTCACCATTTCCACCGTCCCAGACCCTTTCAACCCCACCATCTCCACCCTCGTCCTCTCCATAGGTTTCGATGAGCATCAGCACGGCGCCGCAAGGAGGTTTGTTCTCCCCTTCCGAAGCTTCGATGTCGGTCCAAACGCAGCCAACGCTTTCAACACCGCCACCAGGATCACCTACGCCGGTCTGGGCGCCGGTCGCCAGGGCCTCGACGGAGGGAGCTTTTGGTTCTTTGAAGACATTGGCGAGGCTGGCGCGCTCGACAGGCAGAGGTGGGAGGCTGACGGCGTCGGGAAGAGAGCCATTTGGACGCTCTGGATCCTCAGCTCACCAGCTCCCGTCGTCGAGTACATTCGAAACCTCCTGACGATTTTCCCCGCACCCATCCCCAGCTTGCCTCCTTTCCTCTCCGACCCTTCCAACCATCCTTGGAGGGACAATTACGCCCGCATCGTCTCCCTGTCCGCTTCCGCCACAAAGCCGAGGCCCTTACCACCACTGCCTCACAAGCCTGAAAACCTCCGAGGGGTCCCGAGCTCAACGTCTCCCGAAATCCTACCAAGGCTCGCATCAAGGCCACAACATGTCGAGCTGTCAAAGGCTGGCGAGCCTGTCAGAGAGACGGACCTCTTCCGAACCATCTCCAAAGAGCAGCCACTACTACCCCCTTCCTCTCCTGGAGAGGCCGCGCTGGAAGAGTACGACCGCATTCGAGAGAGGACGGACGAGATCAATTCCTCTGTCGGTGTCGCGCCCCTCCTACAAGCTCCCGCCTTCGACGGAAGCATCAACGATCCGTTCAGACCGTCCGAGAGTGGTACGAACCCTCGGAACGGGTCGCGTCGTAACCTTGGTAGAAGGCCCCCGTCTCACTTCCGCCACAGCCTTGTTGCCGTCGATAACGAGACGGGAGAGATCCTTGGAGTTTTGGCCTCCGATGTTCACCTAGAAGACGGTCAAGCCGCACGAATCGAGAGCCCAAAGACTCCATCTAGTGAGGACGGCGAAGATGGACCCCGGACGCCTTCGGACGAAAAGGATCTTCCCTCTTTGGCGGGCTCGAACGATGTTACACCTAGACCGTCACGAATCAAAAAGTCCACTGCCAAAGCCAAAGCTGCAGGCGGAACCTTGACGGATGCGATCCAGGACCCGCCAGTGCTCAGGCCCGCTTCCGTCTACAGAGACCTTGACCACGGTCGTCAGCCTTCAAGGACAGAGTCGGTGCTAGGTGCGGACACTTTCGCCCCACCACCACCGCCGCCCAAGCAAAGCTCGGGAAAGGACGTTTACGACTCCCCTTCGGCAAGGACAAGTGTCGCTTCGGCCATGTTCTTCAGCGCCCCCGAATACGAAGACGATAGTGACACGGACTCTGGTGCCTGGCCAAAGCTGACCGAAGGAGCGCTCGCCAACTTCATCTCGGTCAGGGGACACGAACACGTCGAGTCCCACAGGCCCGAGCTGCTTAGAGGCGGTGCTCGTGGTGGCAGCCGCGCCGAGGATGAGGAGGAAGATGCCAGGAGCGACGCCAGTGGCTCCACGGTGGGTGGACCCGCGCTCAGACTCTGGAGGAAGGCAAGAGGCAAGAGGAGGCGCAAGAGTGGTGGCCAGGTTAAAGGAGACGAAGAAGGGCTCGCCACTCGTACCGACGCTGCCCCCATCGCGAACATGGCCAACATCGCACCAAGGCAGCAGAGGAAGGGTGTCTCCGAGCGCAGCGACAGAACCTCGAAAGCCGAAACCGCTGCGACGAGCTTTAGCGACCTCGAGTCAGGTGAGGAAGTGGAAGAAGAGGGAGAGGAAGAGAAAGGTGGGATGAAAGAGCAAGCTGCCAAGGATGAGGCTCCACCACCCCCGTTGCCGACCAAGACTGGCAGCCATCCTTCGCGCAGGCAACTCAGGACGGACGAGATCAGGACAATCGAGGACAAGGTTTGGAGGGAGGCTCTAGACTCAGGATCGCTTCCGATCGATGCCCCTTACACCCACCTGGCAGCCAGGGGCGTCGGCCGGCGTCGAAACGACATTGGAGTCGAGGTTCAGGAGTTCGAGCTGCTCCGTCCTGGCGAGAAGGTTGTCGCCAAGGGCATCGGCTCTGGAAGGCAGATCGGAGGAACCAAGGACGTAGTTTCCAACCCCTACATGCAAGGTGGGACGGTCCTGATTGAGTTCCTCGCTGGCAGCCGCATCGGAGCCAGCATCATCCGTGGCGCAAACCTAATCAGCGCCGCCAACCCCAACCCTTCCTCAGACTCGGATCACGAGGCAACAACTGCCAACAACCACAGGACGGACCCACTTGGAACCTCTTCGGACAAGGCGGGGGCTAGGATGCTGAGCCTGGTGCCCGTCTTACCTTCCCACCTTCTATGGTTCCTCGGGATAGCCAACGAGAGCAACTCGCACCCTTCGTCTGCCCCCAACGGACTTTACTCGAGTTTGGAAGCCGCCTCGGCTGGGGGTAACGCCATCCTCTCCTCCATATCCAACCTTTGGTTGGGGATAGGCGAGAGCGCAAGCTCACTCTACGAGACTGTCTTTGGACTCTCCACCACCACCACCTCCTCCTCCTCCTCGGTCGATGGATCAGAAGAGGATCCGAAAGAGCAAAGCAGCAGCAGCAAAGGGCGCGATGGGAACAAGGAGGTGGAAGACGAGGAAGAGGACGAAGAGAGGGACTCAAAGGCGGAAGAGTGGGAATACGCCATACCGGAATTCGACCCGAACTCTCTGGCCTCCACCCCTCGACCCGTCTACCGGAGGAAGAGGCCTGTTCCCTGCTTCAAAGGCGGCTTCAACTTTGCAAGAGGAACCGGCGGCGGCTCATCCACTCCTACCAGCCAGAACGGAGAATCCAAGGAGAGCAGCAGCAGCAGCAGCAAGAGGGAGGATGACCCCCACCGCCGACCTACCAGAGCTCAGGTTCAGAGGGAAGAGTACGGAGGTGGGGACTCGTCTTCGATCCGAGGTTTGATGAACGCGAGCAGGTACTCGATCGTTCACATCGACGGCAACGGAGTTGGGAGGAGGACCTTTTTCAAGGGTCTCGCCGGTCACCAAGGTCTGGCCTTTTGACTCTGGCTCTGCCCCTTCTACACCCCACAACCCTCTTCGATTCCTTCTTTGGGAGACTCGTAAAAACGTTTCGAAGAATACGATCCACCCTCCTCCCCGATCCCCTCCTCTGTTCCCCGAACGGACGATACCCGATGGACCCTCCCTTTCCCCTCCCCACTTGTCTCTCTCTCTCTCTCTCTCCCTCTCTCTCTCTCTCTCTCTCTCTCTCTCTCTCTCTCTCTCACAATTTCGTCTTGTTCGAATGGCGAACGCTCTTTTCACCATCCATACAATCTCAACCTGTGAGGCAACAACATTGATACCCACCCCCCCACCATCCAATCCCCTCGTTCAATTATTCTAATTTTTACTTTCGGAACAAGTT
>KZ820092.1:0-19872 GCA_003144235.1 Violaceomyces palustris | reverse complement strand
GATTCCTTGAAGCCCGTCAAGGAGATGAAAAGTATGGGTTACTCGGGTGGCAAAATGTTTGGTCCTTTTTTTCCTGAGCAACGAGGGGAAAAGGGGCGCACTCTTCCCCCTCTGGTAAACCTGTTCTCGATTCCCCTCCCCTCCCCTCCGGACCTTTGGTTCACCTCGCCAGTGCCAAAAAAAAAAAAGGGGTGGAAGAAGGGAAAGCAGTAGGAAAGATCCATCTGGAATCCCATGCCCATGGAGACATCCCCGTATCCGTCAGGATCCACGGAAATCGACATTGACCTCTGCCCCCCCCCCCGCGATCCCCCCCCCCCCCCCCCCCCCCCCCCCCCCCCCCCCCCCCCCCCCCCACCCCACCGATCCTAATTTCGCCAAGGGAACCGACCCTTTCTCTTTCCTTGTCTTCCTTTTCTCTGCCTCCCTCTTCTCTCAGCCGAACAGATAGGGATCCCACCCCGCGCACGCCTCTTCCACCCACCCTCGAAGGATGCCCAGGGGGAGGTACGCTTCGAGGTAGAGACGACGAGGTGGGATAGAAAAAAGATCAGAGGAGGAAAGAGGGAAAGGAAGGAGCCATGGCACGAAACTCGCCTCGCTGCGAGTCGAGTTCCCCTGCCAACGGCTCGACCAGGTTGATCCCATAGTTGAAGGGGTATTTTTCATTTCATCTCATTTCATTTCTTTCTATCTCTACCTGTTTTTTAGATTCGCAAGACCGGGAGGAAAGAAAGCTTCCTCTTTTTTTCTCGATCTCTTCCCATCGATAGGGATTCGATCAACGCCCGCCTCTGCCCGTCATCACGTCACACACTTCGGCTTGCCATCGAAGGATTCGGCTCGGGGAAAAGGGGGAAGCATACTTCTTGGTTGGGAAATGTAGGCAGGCAGGCAGGCCAGTCGACTGATCATCAACACGAATCCAAAGCCACGTTCCCATGTGGAGAGGTTGCGGGGTCGAGGGGAGGGGGAATGCAGGCAAAGGGGAACACCGAAATGGAGCAACTCAGTCTCTTGAATGCGTTCGCCATTGGATACGATCAGTATCAGTATGCGAATCGGAAGTCCAACCTCCGGTTGCCTTCGTCCTTGGTCGTCCGCAGATAATGGTCTTGCTCCTCCTGATTGGGTTGGGGGAAAGAAAGTTGGTTGTGAACGAGGTGAGAAAGTGTAGACGAAGGAACGGAAAGGAGTAAGACGAGAGAAGGCATGGACAGTGAGCTTGGTGGGCGGAGAGAGTCCAGCAGAGGTTGCTCGCTGAACATGACGTGGACCGAATCGAACTGCCTTGCAATACGCTTCAGAGGTTCAGGATCCTACTCACCTTTGTCATCCCGTTCCAGATGCGATCCCGAGAAGCATTCCTCCACTTGTAGTAGTAGGAGACGCCGGCTGTCGAGAGCATTGCAAAATCGATGGGGAGGGGCGGTGTTTGTAGTAGAAGAATTAGTGGAAAAGAGATACGCAAGCTCCCATCTTTCGCCTTCAAAGCTCAGAGGCCCCGATGCAAATCCGAGTACTTACCGTAAAGGAGAATGTTGAAGGCGGCTATCACTGTTAGGGCAAGGTTCCCCTTTCGATAGAGCGGGGCGTCGTTGCTCTGATAGACATTGGCCCCGATGATACTGGAGACTTGGACGAACCTGAAGAGAAGGGAAGGAAGGGGAGAGGGAAGAAGATCGAAAGGGGTGGTTTGGATCATTTTAGTAAAACGACCACTTTGGAAAGGAAACCGAGATGGGCAGGGTCGATCGGATGCTCAACGCACATGTTGTAGACGGAAGCGGAAACGGTCCGGGTCCTGACCGAGCCTGATTGCCTCGAAATCCAAGCAACCTGGATGGCGTGAACGTAAGGGGCAGCCAAGGTGAGACTCGACACTGCCCAGTAGGTCCAAGGCGAAGTATTACTCGGGAGAGTGTAGAGCGCCACCATGAAGGGGAGGTACCAAATGTTCTGCGCCATGGCCACGAAGGATCGATTGTTGAACCGCTCCGAGATGACGGTGATGAGGATCAGGAGGAAGAGGCCGAGCACCGGCGACGGGATGGTCAAGAGGTTGGTGGTCAAAGTGCTGAAGCCTATCCTTCGGAGGTTCAAGGTCAAGTAGGATGCGACGGGGTAACCGGGAAGTCCGAAGAACAGGCCGACCATGTACATGGGCCACAGGTCGTAGTCGCACAGGCTCTTCCAGAGCGCCTTGAGGGAGAGACCCTGGCGGTTGTGCATCGAACCTTTGGTCGGATCGTCGCGGATGATCCTGTTGACCATGATCTCCTCCTCCCTCTCGGTGAACCAGCCCTTCCTCCAGAACCAGGTTTTGGTCGTGGTGGGCGAAGAGGGCATCATGACGAACGAGAAGATTCCGACGATGAGGGTGAAGACGCCTTCGATCAGGAAGAGGTACCTCCAACCTTCGTAACCCCCGCGACCTCTAAGCCTGAGAAGACCGAAGGCGGCGAAGGGGCCGATGATGTCGACGGCGAAATTGCTGACCCAGAACAGGGCAAGCCTGAGAGGCAACTCTGTCTTCTTGTAAAAGTAAGAGAGCCAGAGGATGACGTCCGGGATGAAGCCGCCCTGGAGGAGGCCGATGATGAACCTGAAGGCCAGGAATTGAGACCTGCCATTCATCCAGAACTGGGCGGCGGAAAAGATGGACCAGAGAACCAACTGGGCCGGCACCCAAACGTCGGAACCGATCTTCTTGCTGATCATCTGCGAAGGGAGCTCGGCACTCAGGAAGCCTATCCTGAAGAGCGTGTTGCCTAGGTTGTAGTCCTGGGTCGTGATCCCGAGGTCGGGCAGGAGGTTGTCCGAGTTTGCCTGCGAGATGTTGCTCCTGTCCAGGTCCAGGCAGAAGAACATGAGGATCGCCCAGCAAGCTATCCACTTATCCACCTTTTTGATGATCTTTGTCTCCTCCCTCCACGTCCATCGCGCCGCCGGATTGAACCGGTGGAGATTCTCCCACCTTTGTTTCACCCCCCACGTCCCAGGGTGGATCACAAGGGGTAAAGATTTTCATACGGCAGGTTCAGTAAAAGGGGAAGCGCCATAGGGAGCGCAACGATCTTGGATGATGCAATGAAATCCCCCAGCATCCTTCTCGGAAGGGTGAATGCAAAAGATCGAGACTCACTTGGGATGGGGTTGGTAGAATGGGCTCTTCTCAGGGTCGTCGAAGACTGAGGGTTGAGTGGCGATACCGTCCAGGTCAACCTTGTTCCTCCTCCTTCTGGAGGGGAAGAGGAAATCGGTTATGCCAGGCGCTTGCTGCTCCCTCTCGTTTCCACCGATGCCGTTCTGCTTGCTGTTTGAGAGAAGTGTTCCCTGGTGGTTCTTCTCCACCGAGCTGCTGTCCTTTTCGTTTTCCACCGAAGAAAGGGAGGCGATGGTGGGCGTCCGGTCGTGAGAAACATGATCGACGGACCTTGGACTTGGTGGCGGTGGATGGTTGGTCATCTTTTTCGAGTTCTTGTTCTTCTCGTCCTTCTTCTTGTCCTTCCTCGCTTCTCTTTCACGGCTAGCAAGCTCGACTATCCATCTACCAGTAAAAGGGGATGTAGGTCTTTGTCAAATGGAACTCGCTCAGCTCATGACGAGCCAGTCTTTTATGCTTCTCCAACGTCCATCCGAACCGACATACTTGACACGCAGAGATGTAGGTCGAACATGGCCGTCCTTCCTTCGACAAAAAGCCAGAAGTCCCCTCTAGACTTGGACGAACTTTCCCATCGTCTTGGCATTCCAGCCTGCTCGAGGCGCTTCATTGGTTTTCCTTTCGTCGAAAACCAGAGGTTGATCGCCTTCTCCTCCTTGAACACCAGACGGATATCGGCTGGGCTGTTGTCGAAGGGTTTGGACCTTTGACCTTGGCGTTTTGATAGATAACCGTCTTGCTAACGGATCCGAGTGCCAGGGGCGTGGATGGAGGAAGAAACGCTTGTTCTTGGCGAAGGTGATATTGCGTGCAACGATGAATGCACCTTTTCAACGGCGGGAGGTAATCCTTCGCGTGAACAGGGTCATTCCGATACGCTGTGAAAGAGACCGTGTGGGCGAGCGAGACGGGGGAGGATCCGGCAACCCACTCATCCTTCTCCTTGGAGACCTTGGATGATGAAAGCCTTGGTATTGCTGAACACATCCAGTGCTTTGGGGCTCAGGATGTGCAAATGTATGCAAGATCGAGGGGAACGCAGGGTTGGCACTTTGGAATCGAACGAAGCTGAATGGTTTGAGGGAATGAAATGGGAAAAAAAGAGTTCTTGGGATCATCGTTGTTCCCCAGAGCGAGGCTGGTTGATATCGCACCTGCTGTGAGTGTGACCCTTACCAACGCCGTTCACCCCACCTCCGGAGTGCGGAACGACATGATGCCACTGGGATGGATGAAGATATCCTCTACGATGTCGTTATCCTGGAAATCGTGTTTCAGCAAGGTTAGATGCTGCTGCTCTACACGGCGAGGGGCTATCTCTTGCTTAAGTGGAGAAGGGGAGGGAAAGGGGGGCGAGTGTCTTGGTTGCGATATCCGGTGGCGATATCCTCACGACAGGGAACGATCCAAGATCACGCAATTATAACACAAGGTGTCGCTGTCAGTTTGCGGAGTGGCTCCAACACCCCGATGGCGACCGGGAACGCTCCCCGATGGAGGCTCGCATTCAGGCTCGCATTCTTCATGCTGAATCACGGAAGAGATGAGTGAGAGGTCAAAAGGGATACCCAACCACCAACATCCTTCCCTAAGGCATCTCTTGAACACCCTCCGTCGGATCCTTTCCACAGAGGCATCCCAAGGGTCGCCTAGGCGGATAGCAGCTTGGTTTCTGAATCCCTCTTGGCGACCCAGCAACTTGGAGCCCGCACACGAGGATCCAAGTTTGGCCAGCGAGACCGAGACCGAGACTGATGGTGGATCAAGTCTTCCTCCCAATGACGCCTTCGACAATGGTAAGTGACAGGGGCACAAACCGTCTCGCAACAACCAACAGAGTGGAGCCGGTCCTGCAAACCAGAAGGGAGATGGGTGAGCGCCAAGGCAAGTTGCCTGCGACAAGGTCGCGAGCTCGTCCCTCTTCGTATCCCACGCTCGCTTCGGCAATCGACCTCTCTGCCCTCACTTTCTCCCACCGCCACCAACTCTACCTTCAGCCTCACCTCACCTGCTCTTGCTTCCCCGCCTCAGCCCCCTTCTCGCGGTTCTCTTTCGCCATCTTGGTGCTCGATGTAGCGTTTTCCTCGGCAAGCTTTCCGGCATGAAAGACCGCTGAGCTCTCCTGGGAGAACAGCGGTCGACGTATCGACGTGCGGACAGTGCCATGTGTCTGAAGAACGGGTTGAACATGTGCTTTATCGAAACTTTCTTGTGTCAACAAAGTAGACTCAGAGATGGAAGGGCTCCGTTGTCACAGGCTCGAGGCCATTTCCGTAGTATATGAGATAACCTGGGGGTAGAAGCTCCCTATAAATGCTGAAGGATTCCCAATACTCCTGATCAGCCTTCCCTCCGTCTAAAAATACTTCTTCCAATCTTTCCCCCGTTTCATCCGTAGCTTCTACTTGTCCGGTTTGTCCACCGTTCGACCTTCTCCCCCCCCATCAACCAAAAAGAGAGAATTCAAAGAAGATGGCTCCCACGGCCGAAGTTCAAAGCAGGACCAATGTCGAGGCCACCACAGTCGCCCCAGGCAAACTCGCCTCGCTCAAGGGCGATTCCAAGTTGATCCGGGAACCACTCAGGCTGACGGGGATTTTGGATAAGTACGAAAACTTTGACGTCACGCCGGTCATCGGGAGGGAGTACCCCACCATCCAGATCCGCGACCTTTTGAAGGACGAAAAGTCGGACGAGCTTCTAAGGGAGCTGGCGACCATCATCTCCCGCAGGGGTGTGGTCTTCTTCAGGAACCAGGATCTGACCCCGGAGGAACAGAAGACCTTCACCGACGCCATCGGGAGAGCGGCAGGGAAGCCGAAGGATAGCGGGCTTCACATCCACCCCATCGTCAACGCCGAGAGGGACGGCGAGTTCACCGCGGTCGACGACAAGGGGACAGCCAATACGGACAACGAGATCAGCGTCATTTCGTCCAAACTTCGAAAAGCTTTCGAGTACCGACGTCGCAAGGGAGGAGATAGCGAGTGGCACAGTGGTGAGTGAGGCCTTTCCGACTGTTTTTCTTATTCCCTTTTCCCTTAGTAAAGAGAAAAACGTGCTCTCTGTGCATCTGTGGGGGTTCTCTCTGACAAATCCTTTCCAACGGCTTCTCATCTTCACCCCGTGTCTGCAGATATTACGTTCGAGCCTGTGCCATCGGATTACACCTCGCTCAAGGTGCACACCCTACCACCGACCGGAGGCGACACGCTCTGGTCGAGCGGTTACGAGATCTACGACCTGCTGTCGCCGTCGTTCCGTTCCTACCTTGAGACACTGACCGGTCACTTTGCCCAGCCGGAGTTCAACAGGGCGGCCGAGAGGGGCGGCTTCAAGGTCCATCCGGGTCCGAGGGGAAGCGACCTGAACGTCGGCGAAACACTCGAGGCGGAACACCCTTTCATCCGAACCAACCCTGTGACCGGCTGGAAGAGCGTATTTGGACTGGGCTCACACTTTGACAGCTTGAAGGACCTCGATCCTGCCGAGAGTCAGATCATCAAAGATTACATCCTCAAGCTCGTCACCACCTCCCACGGGGCCCAGGTGAGGTTCAAGTGGAGCAAGAACGATCTCGCGATCTGGGACAATGTGAGTGGAAGGAAGTGGCGCGATCAAGGCGGGGGTCGAAAAGTCGCCCTTCCCTCCTTTCCCCTTTTCTTTCTCCTTTTCTTCAGAAGGCTTACCGTTTCGATGAACCGATTTTCGTTTTCACTTTCGTCTGGGCTCTCCTTTCATCCCCTTCGCAGAGGAGCGTTTACCATGCGGCCAACCCTGACTACATCGGATTGGGTGAGAGGGCTGGGGTGAGAGCCGTCTCGATCGGTGAGAAGCCCTACTTTGACTCAGCTTCGAGGAGCAGGAGGGAAGAGTTGGGGGATTCGAGGATCATCTAGAGGCGACGAAGGCCATCTGTTTGTAAATAGAAACCGAGAGACAGGGAAAGAAAGAGGATCGCTCGGAACGCTTGAAAAGTATGTTTCTCCAGTTTGAAACCCCGTCTTCACATCTTGCGCTAGTTTTTATTTTGGCATCTGATTAAACTCTTGTGGCTTTTTGTATGGAGACACTGTCGCGAGAGTTGGGCGACGTTTGGGTAATGTACAGGTGGGATATATTGAGACGGATTGAGACGGAACGGGGTAAGAGCGGGCGAGGCCAAAGGGCGGGAGGACGGACGACGTCGGATCTCAAGCGTGGTATGGTTCTAACGTGACAGAGTACTTGGATTCTGCCTCCTCTTGACTCGCCTTCTCCGCCGCCTTGGTTTCGGCGTGGACGAAGGTGTTGGCAGCGACTGGGGAGGCTTGAACCGAGCGAGTCTCTTCCGTCGGCTCCACAGGATTGTGAGCGGAGAGGTTGCCGATGGGTCCCTTGTACCACTTGTGAGCCGAGAAAAACCACCAGGCGTAACTGGAGAGGAGGATGAGGCCGAGGATGAGGACGCTCCAGTTCATGTCCTGTGGAGAGGGGCCAGGGTTGGCGGGGAAGAGCAGGATGACGACGATGAAGGCGACCCAAAGGCAAGCCACCGAGCCGACGTAGACTGAGGCTTTTCCCATGTGCCAGGCGCCGGGACGAAAGTGCCTCCGGCCGTAGCTACTGATCCTGAAGGCGACGGGAATGACGTAGCTGACGTAGAGGCCGATGACGGCCGTCGAAAAGAGCGCCAGGCCGGCGGTGCTCTGGAGGGTCAAGAGACCCAAGATGGCCGAGCAGACGACCGTGACCCAAGTGGCGTTGACGGGAGTCTGGGTGAAGCGGTTGACGCTAGAGATGAAGCCGGAGAAGGGGAGGGCACCGTCCCTGGCGAAGGCGTAAAAGACCCTCGAGGCGTCAGTGGTCTGAGTGGCGGCCGTGTTGAACTGGACCCAAGCGATGACGGACCAGAGCGCCAGCATCCCCCTCTTGCCTAGAACGTCGTAAAAGACCTGAGCCGCGGGCAAGGAGAGCGGCGATTCGAGCACCTTGGAAGGATCGTCGATGACGAACGAGGTGACGATCGAAAGGATCCAGCCGAAACCTGCGGTGCCCGCCACGGCCGAGATGATGGCGATTGCCCCGGACTTGGAAGCGTTCGACGTCTCCTCGGCAATGTGGCTGGCACAGTCGTACCCAGTCAGCGACCACATTGCCGCGGTCATCGAGAGCAACCAGGCGAAGCCGTTGCTGCTGTAAGTGCTATTGTTTTGGAACTGGGGTATAGAGCGAGCCACGGTGGAAAGGAGCAAAAGAAAAAGGGTGGAACAGTCAGAGAGAATAAAAATCGAATCTAGAGGGAGGGAAAGGAAGGAGATGAAGGGATTCCCGTGGTGCAGTGGTAGGTGTGGGGTCCGGAAAACGTCGAGACTCACCTCGCCGAAAGCGACACTGCCCGGGACCTTGGTGCCCAGAGCAGCGAGGCACACGATCGTGGCCAGGACACCGGCGAGATTGATGAAGACGTACATCACGTTCAACTTGGCCGTGACCCTGGTCGGGCTCGAGCAGAGGAGTCCGTGACCGACGAGGAGGGCGAGGAAGATGCAGTACCTCAGCTCGGTGCTGTAGAAGGTAGTGAAATCCGAGCCGACGCTGACCGCGTCCGAGATCATGTCGGCACAAGTGTAGTCGATGGAGCAGACCAGCGCCACCTGACCGATCAGGTTGCACCAGCCCGTCAACCAAGAGGCTAAGGGTGCGTACTCTGGTGGAGCCAGCCTCGCTGACCAAAACTTTTAGGGGGCAGGGAACAGAGGGGTTGCGGGAAGTATATCAGGAGAGGGACATTATGGGATTCGGAGCGAAGATGGTGGAGAGCCAGAAGGTGGGGAGAAAGATTTGACTCACGTAAACACCACCAGAAGTTGGCATGGCGCTACATAACTCTGCCAGAGAAAGAGCAACGCACATGACGAAGCAGGAAGCAGTGAACCAACCCCACACCATGCCGACGTGCTTGGTGTAAAAGGAGAGCGGGTGGGGAAAAGAGAGGGAGAGAGAGGGAGGGAGGGAGAAGCGGGTGATCCTTTCAGTCCTCCTTCGTTCATAGGTGACCAAAGGATAGCGAGTCAACCATCCATAGGAAATACTCACTCCACCGTAAGAGAGGGGGTAAATCAGTGTGCTGGAGAAGGAAGCAAGGACCCCCATGATGGAGAAGCAGAAGGCTGCTGTACTGAAGGTCGAGAACTCTCTTTTGAACTCTTGCTTGTATCCAAGTTCGGCGAGGATCCTCTCGTCAGCGGTCATGGCCTTGACACCACCCTCCTCGACCGAGCCTGTCCCCGACGTGGCGGGGCCGGTGCTCCTGGCCTTCTCGCCGCTCATCTCTGAGCCTTTGACTTGGTTGAATAGTTTTGAAGAGTCCAACCCTCTGATGGGCCTCGACATTTAGGGAAGACTCTGGAACTGGCCAATGTGTCGCGACGTCCGGAGTTGCTGGCCTCCTTCCTTGTTAGCTCGTGGTGTCGGATCTCAGGTGAGAGGTTCGTGTGTGCGGATGTGAAGATTCTTGTTCACATCAAAAACCCAGCCCCACCTTCCTTTTAAAGAAACATGCTGGATTAGAGGCTTTCACCTCCTTCCCCACCCCCACGTACTATGGACCATCGGGTGAGTCTTCTAGGAAAAGATCCGCGACGGAGATAGAAGAGTTCGATCACATTTCTTTTCATCGTCTCTCTCCCTCTCTTTCTCTCTCTCTCTCTCTCTCTCTCTCTTGCTTGGAGCTCAGCATGTCGAACGACAAACCACCGATGCCTTAGGCAGTGAACTTCCTTTTGGTCGGACGATAAGAAGTTTGATCCTTTCTCTCAGTGAGCTCGCCCTATCTCGATCCGGCGGAAGCGAACGAGGAGAAACAAGGACAACCTGCCTTGATCGTAGATAACGGGCCTGCGAATGAAGGGTTGGTGGGAGGGTGGGGGGATATCGATAAGATTAGCAGTCGAGTTGTGGAAACTCGCTGGGGAGTGCCCCTCTGTTATCGATTCACCCATGCCACATGGGAGGAAGAGGTGATTTGGCTCGAGTTTTCCCATGGGTTGTCGTGTGGCCCTCTCTCAGATGTCTGGGGAAGAGCGGCAAAGAGAAACAGTATGAGTGGGAACGGTCTCCTTTCTTTCGTGTGGAGGGATCCAAATCGAAAGGCCGACGATAACTGCCAGTTTCTTCACATGAGACCATCGCCAGACAAGAGAGCCGAGCAGAATCTTTAAGAGGAGAGGTGATGGGAAAAGAGAGAGGGGAAGGAAGAAAGAACAGAGAAGATCTTTCAGGTTCTGACCGTCATGGCTGCCGTAATGATCGAACAGTGGGGATGGATTTGGGAAACTCGATTGGCCCGAGACCACTCGAGGATGAGGAAGGGATCGATCCTTGGATTCAGTTGAGCCGACAGTGTTGTGACAAATCTGGGACGCTTTTGGGACGGATGATGGGTTGGGTCCCGGTGGGGGGGGGCTTCGAAACCCGTCCTTGGGTGGAGAAGGTCGTTTGCCGACTCAGTATTTACGTAAAAGGACGACATCGACCGACCGTCACACGGGAGGGTTTGCTGTTTTTGATCAACTGGATATTTTACGAAATCGAGATAACCCCGAGTACTGTAATTGAAGGAGAGAAGAGTGTCCTCCATGCATGAGGTTTTCATCTCCTGCATGAGAAGAGCTAGCCGGGGCACCCGAGGGGATCCTTGCAACGCTACTCACTCTCTTCCTCCACTTCCCCTCCCTTGTCACCGCCATATCTTATCTGGGAAACGAGAGGAGGCGCTGTTTCTTACTTTGGTAACCCCGCTGACGAGCTTGACGAACCGACTTGATGTCTCATCCGTCAAGTTACGAACCCCCCTTCTTGGGATGGACGACAACGGTGACTTGAAGGATGACAGAGGACATCTCCATCTGACTTATCTCATCCCAGCATCGTTGCCCAGCCTACGAGTTCATCTTTGACGAGTCGCTCAATCCATCCATCTCTCTGATACTTGCCGACCCGAAGGCCGTTCGATTTGCGGATGGATTCCGTTCTAGATTCTCAGAATGACCCCTTCCCTTCCTCCTTTCCGACCGAGGGCGGAGAAGTCCAGGGTTACACACCAAGCGGTAGCGGAGTCTTGTCGATGAAAAGGAGTAGCGGGGGAACCTTTCCTTTCCTTTCTCTTCCCCCTTCCTTTCGGCAATCGTTGGCATCATCACGACCGGTCCAACCAAAACTCCCTCCCTTCCTCGAGTTCCCTCACCACCACGCCTCATTCTCTTCAACACTTGGATAGAGGCTTCAACGATGTCGAAAGCGACCGAGGCCGAAAGGCAACCACTCCTTTCTTCCAGAGGCACAGACGAGGCCGAACCCAGATACCATTCAACCACCGAAACCAACCGGCGAGAAGGCTCCAACAAGCCCCTCATCACCACAAGTGACCACGATGGTGAAAGCTTGGATACAGAGCCGGTGGAGAGAGTCACACTTCTGGGAGAGATGTGGCTTCTTCTGCGGAGGAGCGTCCCGGTCTCGCTCAGCTACATGTTACAGGTGAGGGTCTTGACGAATCTAAAGTGTCTGCCTCGGAAACGACAAGGTTGATCCCCCCCCCCCTTCTGGCAAGAGGTTTTTGTGTGTCTCAAGACCTCCTTTTCGGTCCATCATTCTTACTTTGTTCACTTTCAACTACTTCTTTTCCCGGGGGACACAGAACTCGATCCAGTCGATCAGTGTTGCTGTGGTGGGTAAGCAACTGGATGCCGATGCCCTCTCGGCCGCTGCCCACGGTTACATGCTAGCCATGGTGACGGCTTGGTGTCTGGCTCTAGGGGGAAGCACCGCGTTCGACACGCTGGCTTCGCCGCTCTACTCGGCAAGGAGGTACCGCGAGGTGGGTCTGATGCTGCAGAGGACCTGCCTGCTGCTCCTGCTGCTGTACCTCCCCGTGGTCCTGGTATGGTACCGATCCTCGTCCGTGCTGGCCTTTCTCGGCCAACCGGAACAGCTCTGCGACCAGGTTCAGAGCTTCCTCAGAGTCTTGGCGTTCGGAGCTCCAGGGTACATCCTCTTCGAGACGGTCAAGAAGTTCTGCCAAGTCCAGGGCATTATGGGGGCCTCGACGTTGGTCCTTTGCTTCACCTCGCCGCTCAACGCGGTTCTGAATTTCTACCTGGTCAGAAGCCGAGGTCTGGTGGGAGCGGCTGTGGCCACCTCGATCACGTACTGGACGTCCTTCCTCCTCCTGGCGAGCTTCTGCCTGCTCGGAGAGCCCAGGAAGTGCTGGTTCGGCTTCGAAAGGCGAAGCATCACCGACGCGAAAGGGTGCTGGCTGGTTCTCAGGCTGGCCATCCCTGGCATCCTCATGGTCGGGACCGAGTGGTGGGCCTTCGAGATCGTTGCCCTGGCCGCCGGTAGACTGGCCGCCCCTGCTCTCAGCGCTCAGAGCGTCATCATGACCGTCGACCAGATCCTGAACACGTTGCCGTTTGGTGAGTCGAGGCGGAAGGAAGAGAGCGACTAGTTCCCGTGCCCCCTTGACCCCCCGGCCTTTCCAAGGAGACGCTTGGATTTCGAGCCCTATCGGCCCCCTTTCCCCGAAGAGTCACTCTGCATACGAAACATGCTGATCCTCCGTCAAAAACCCCCTCCAAACACACCACCCCCCTTGCCCCCTGCCGAAAGGCCTCGGGGTCGCCAGCTCAGCAAGGATCGGGAACCTGCTGGGATACGGAACTTCGAAATCCAACCTCTCTTCGCTCTCGATCAGCTCCTACGCGGCAACGCTGCTGGCCACGATCCAAGGCTGCCTGGTCCTGGTGACGCTGATCCTAACGAGGGACAGGTTCGGCAGCATGTTCAGCTCGGATCAGCCCACCATCCAACTCGTCTCCCAAGTCTTGCCCCTCGTGGCAACCTTCCAAGTCTTCGATGGCTGGGCCGGAGCCTGCGGAGGCGTGCTTCGAGGCATCGGGAAACAAGTGAGTTTCCTTTCCTTTCCTTCCGTTGCTTCATGCTGCTCTTCCTTTCGCCTTTTGACCTCTGAGCACGGCTGAAAGTCATCCCTCGTCCAATCAAACCTATCCTGCCCCTGCTCGTATCCAAAACCCCTACTAGGAGTTGGGAGCGACGATCAACTTGGTCTCCTACTACCTGCTCGCCCTCCCGCTCGGGATCTTCCTGGCCTTCCGGGTCGGCTCTGGCGAAGGCATGGGTCTCTCAGGTCTCTGGATAGGTCAAGATGTTGCGTTGGGCCTGGTGGGTGCGGGCGAACTGATCCTCGTCTGCTTCAAGACGAATTGGAGGAGCGAGGCGATCAAGGCTCAAGAGAGGATGGATGACGGTGAACCTGACCAGGATCTCCATGACCCTCTCCCACAAGTTGGCGAGACCGACGAAACTTGATTTTTTTTTTGTCCAACCCCCCCCCCCCCCCCCTCCCTCCTCTTCCTCCTGTTTTCCATGCATAGAGTCACTTTCCAATCTACATTGCTTTCGACTAGTAACCTACTTTGATAGGATTGGTTTTGGGGATCCTGCGGTAGATTGCATCCCTGCATTGCGCGTTGTGACGGTTCAGTTGTTAGTTGAGCCGCTTCCTTTGCTTTTATCTTGCTTTGGGAGAGGGAGGCAAAGGGATGTCCTTCAGCTCGGGCGAATAAAGCTCAGGTTGAGAAGGGGTAGTTCAAGTTATCGTCGTCATCGGTTGTCAGAATACCCCTTCCAAATCCTTCCCACCTATATAGAATTTTATAGAGAAGAGGAGGGACTGTGATTCCTTACTTGGTTTTCTCTGTGGTCATCGTTGGAGTCTTTTCCGTCTCCGTTCCTCTCTCTCTTCTCTCTCTTTCTTCTCTCTCTCCCTTCATCAGCTTCGTAATTTTCTCAAGGTCCACCCTGAAACACAGCAATCAGCGGAATCCTTTCTCACACCGAACTTTGTTGTGTTAACAGATCCCTCGCATCAGATCATCAAGGCACTCCAAGATCACTTTTCAACAATAGGACCAAAAAAATACCACTAAGAATTCGATTCGTTGCGCAGGAGAAACTACGGAGAGAGAAGGATGGATAAGATGTTCGTATCATGCCAAGAGGCCGAGATTTCGTCTCACTTGGTGAGAGGACCGGCCTTGACCATGAGACTCATGACCTCGAAGAGGATGTCGGCGGCAGCGATCTGGGTGATCTCTGCGGGAGTGTCGTAAGCGGGAGCGACCTCGACGAGGTCAGCTCCGACAATGTTGACTCCTTCGAGACCCCTGAGGATGGTTCGGAGCTCCCTGGTGGACCAACCTCCGGTCTCTGGAGTGCCGGTGGCGGGAGCGGCGGATGGGTCGAGGACGTCGATGTCGATGGAGAGGTAGACGGGCGTGTCCTTGACGGTGCTCTTGATGGCGTCGATGAAACCCTGGGTTCCGATCGTGTCGATCTCCCTGGCCTCGTGAAGTTTGAAACCGCACTCCTCGTCGTTCTCGTAATCCTGAGGACCGCTGAGGGTGGTCCTGATCCCAGCGTGGATCGAGGTCCCGTTCCTGATGAGACCCTCCTTGGAGGCGTGGTAGAAGTAGGTACCGTGGTTGACGGCGGCCGTCTCGGATTTGGAACCTCCGAACACCCTAGGCTTCCAGGTGTCCAGGTGACTGTCAAAGTGGATGACGCTGACGGGACCGTAGGCGCTGGTGATGGAACGAAGGATGGGGAGTGTGATCGAGTGGTCGCCTCCGAGGGAGATGATCCTTGGGTGGATCCTACCGCCGAGACCGAAGCCTTCGGCCTCCTTGACGTAAAAGTCGTCGCCTTTGCCGCTGACGATCGACTTGCTGGTCGCCTTGGCCGTCCTGTGAAGCGCCCTCTTGTGACCTTGCTCGATCTGCTGGATGGCCTTGGCCGTGTCGTACGAAGTGGCCGAGACGTCACCGCAGTCGACGATCTTGGCCCAGCTGGAGAAAGGGTTGACGTCCAGGGGTACGTTGTAGCCACCGTAGAGCCTCAGCCTCCTGGACCCCTGCCTGATTCCCATCGGTCCGAAGCGAGCTCCTGGCCTGTACGAGGTCGCGGTGTCGAGGGGCATGCCGATGAAACCGATGTCGAACGGCGCGTCACTGGCGAGGCAGTTCATCATGGGGAGGTGGGCGAAGGATCCGAAACCGGCGTAGACCGCGTCGGCTGTGGTCTCGTCCTCGACCGCGACGGATTGGCCGGTCCAGTCAGAGTAGACGCCGACACTGCCATCCGATTGGAGCGTCTCGGCAGGCCTCAGAGGGTAGGGGACGTAACCGTCCTCCGGGATCGGCTTGTACTGAGCGTGTCGGGCTGCGCAACCCGCTTCGTCGTGAGCGTGAGCGTGGTCGTGAGCGCCGGAGACGGCCTGCTCGAGCTTGTGAGCCAATTGGTTGGTGCCCTGGAAGATCTTTTGCTGGAAAAGCCATGGGGAAGGCGTGGCGCCGCAGAGCGAAGTCAGGGCCAACCCTGCCAGCGAGATGGGGACGGTGCTTGAGAAGCGCATGTTGGAACGCTATGGAGGATAGGGGGTTGAGGGGGGGATTGTCAAGTTGTACGGGAGATGGAGGAGGAGAAAGTGGGAGCGAGAGCGTCAATCGGAAGACAAGCTTGCGGAGTATGGAGGAGGGCCTTTGACGAGGGGTCACGGTGTCGCTCCGCTCCCCATATTTAAACAAGGGTCGAGGGTTCCTCTGGGATGGGAGAGGAGTCTCCTCACAAGGTGCGAGATGGGATATCGATACGTCGGTCAGCGCTGCACTGTCCCAAGTTTGTTGGGCTCGAGTGTGGACCGGTTCTCCCTGCATTCTGGGATCCATCAAGCTGGGTTACGGAATCCCTTTACGACATGTAAGCCTAATGGGGTTGTCGGAGGGAGGAGGGAGCTCTGAACCTTGCCTACCCTGTCACACGACAGATCAGGCCATCTTCCTCGACCTTGGGACGGTGGTAACTCGATCGCGATCCGGGAGCCCTTTGCGCTCCACCTTGCAAGATATCATCCTGCAAGAGTTACGTATTGAAAGGCTTGACGGTCTTGCGGTGTGTGTTGGGGGGGGGGGGGGGGGGGGGGGGGGGGAAGGGATCCATATCTTGAGGGGAGGTCAGGGAGGGGACTCGTCTAGCTCGCCAGAGGAATGCGGAGGTCGACCAAGAAGAAAAAGTACGTAATATCCTTGAGCTGAGACGATCATCATCGTGCCACCGGCCGTTTTGGCTCTCTCTCTCTTCCTTTCCCTTTTCGAGATTCTTCTCTCTCACACTCGAGCATCCCAGGATTTCGTCAGGAAAAAGGGAGTGAAAGATAAGTGGGGTGTGTGGCTGGAGGAGTCGACGATGAGGGGGCTCCTCGGTTGGATTGATCCCTCCTGATTCCAACCCAAAGTGAAGCCGTCGTCAGACCTATCCGAGAATGGAGCAAGCTCCTGCCCGGCGACGTAGGAGCGTCCGTGGGAGAAGGGGGGTTCCCTCACCGCCTGCAACATGCAAGCTCTGACTCTCTCGCTCGCTGTATCCATTCACCTTGTCGATTCACTTCAAGCACATGGACCTTGGAGGAGTCCGGGCTCCAACCCAAGAGTGACAGGCGCTTTGCATCGTCACGAACAAAGTCAACTGGGGCTTGGGTTCCACGGCAGCGCTTCGAATTCGCACTGTCGTGCGACAATCCTCTGTCCCCAGTGGGGCGAAAGAAGAAGGGGGAATCTGGCGGGGTTTTCCCACGGCGAGCGAGAGGAGAGTCCAGCTCGTACGTTGGTGTGAATGTTTCCGACACCTTTTCCTCTCACCTACGAGTCAGGACCCCCAGATCCCCAAGATGGAGGGCAGGATCGAGTGGGTGGCGGCTGCCGCCCTCTCCCCCGACTGTACGTAATAGATCACGTACGGAGATAGCTGCAGTGACGGGAGAACTCGTTCGAAACGACCCTCCTCCCGTCGAAGCCGCTTGGAATAGAAGAATAAAGCACAAAAATCAGACTCAACACACCCTCGTGGAGGGTGCATGGGTCAAGAGTCAACAAAAACCTTATTGTGGGTCCCATGTCGACGAAGAGGAAGGGGATTGGTGATGGGGAAGGAGGGGGGATATCATCCTTGATTCTTGCGCATCGCCGTGAGAAACGGGACTTGCCGGTTCGAAAGTCGTAAAAAAAAATTAAAAAAAATAAAATAAAATAAAATCCAATCGTGAGCGCTCGCTTCCTTATCAGTGCATGAGAGAGAGGAGAGAGAGGCGTGCGTTCTTTGTGTCGTCCGCCTTGATCCTCGTCCCAATCCTGGGCTTCCCTTATCAGTCGTCTTTCAGCGGTCGAGACCGTCATTTAAAGAAGATACCGCTCCCCGTCCCACCTTCCTGCCCATGAACCCCCTACCCCCCTTCCCCCAGGGCAACGCAGACTACCTCTGTCCACCTGCAATTTCTCAGTTTTCTTTTTTCTTTTTTTTTTTTTTTGACTAGAGCAAGAGAGGATTACGACTTGCCATCTGTGCCCACCCGTCTGAGTCTGCTCTGCCGTCATCTCTTACGAAGCTCTTTCCTCCATATCTTGAGGAATCTGTTTAATGACCTACATTGACTCTTCCTTTCACCCCGGTCTATTCTCTTCTTTTTCTTTTCATCACTTCTTTCAGTTCCCCTTCACACCCCTCCCTTTCATCCCTTTCGACATCCATCACGGTTTGATCTCTGGTCACTGTAGTCGGACGACATCCTCCTCCCCCCGCCCCATCAGACTCGGCCATCTCGACACCATTCAAGCCGTCACCTCACTCCAACCTTGGTGTGAAAACTAACGTCAACCGGAAACCCGTTCGCAGCATTCCCGATCATCGGCCTCCAACAACGAAACGGCCAAAAGAAGAAGAAGAAGAGAAAAAAAAAAAAAACGAAGAAAACACCATGTCGGAGTCGTCCCCACCCGACTCGTGCGCTCGAAGCAGGACCAAGAACGCTCAGGCGCAAGCCGACCTGAGGGCCAGGCGAAAGCAGTACACCAAGACGCTCGAGGACACGGTCACCTCGTTGGAATCTTGCGTTCGCCAACTGCGTCACCACAACGCCCAACTCGTCGAGAGGCTGGAGAGGGTCGAGCGTCGAGGTGACAAGAGGGAGGAGGAGGAGGAGGAGGACGACCTTGGAGCATTGGTGGATCGGTTGACGGTGGAGAACTCGAATTTGCACCAGATGCTGGCCGACGCTGGCCTGGCGGCAGCCGCGGCGTCCAAGATGGCCAGGGTGGGTAGGACGAAGCAGGTGGAGAAGGAGGCTGAGACGGTCCTTGGGGAGGCGGTCAAGAGGGCTTGGCCGCACGGTCGGACGGAAGAAGTGGTGGTCGATCGTCCCGACTCGAGCCCAGCGGTGAGCGTCTCCTCCGCGGCGGCAAAGGAAGGGACGACGACGACGCCTCCAGGTCCGACCCACCGGTCAAAGCGAAGCAGAGCTCAAGAGCCGGAAGCGTCGGAAACGACCGTCGTGTCGCCAAGTGACAAGGAGGTGGTCGAAGGCGAAGGGGGAAGAACGACGAGCGTCCCGGATGCGAAACCGACTTCTCCGGCGAGGACGCAAGACGCCCCGGCGAGCTGGTCGTTCAACGACTTGGTCGAAGATGGAGGCTCGAAGAAGTCGAAAAGGTCCAAGAGAGGGTCTTTCGAATTCGATACCGACCTCTCGTTCCTTCAACCTTGCAACCTTGGCTCGACGACGACGACGACGACGAGTCTGGCGCCGACGACGGACTCGTTCGGAATGGATGGGACGAGGAGGGAGAGGAAGAGGAGGACGCTCTCCATCGAAGCGAGTTTGAGGTCGGGAAACCCCGGAGCCGCTTCGACGGTCAGCACTGCCTACTCTTCCGGATGCAGCCCGAGTTGGTCGAGTGGAAGGTCGAGCGCCTACACCTCTTCGTCTTCCTCTTCATCTTCCTCTTCGTCCTCCTCCTCCTGCTCCTCCCCTCCACCACCGATCGTCAGCTCCCCGGCCGCCCAAGAGCCAACGCATCCGCAACCGACGGTGGCTTTCACTCTCCCATCCCCTTTCCCCTTCCCCCCACCCGGGGCCTCTCTCCAACGTCGGCAGGAGAAGGGTAGCAGGTTGGACCGTAACAGGAGCGAAAGCCTGACTCACCCGGTCCCGGCTCGCCAGTCGACGGTGGAGGAGGCGACGTCAAGAGGCTGTGGTGATCCGACGGCGTTCCCTCCTCTATCCCTGCTGGGACAGAGCCAAGCCAACAACCACCCCAACTGCACTCCTCCACCAGAATTCGCTCAGGCGATCGCAGGATACGCCTGGAATTTCGTCCTGTCGCAGATCAAGCAAGGTCACGAGCAGCAGGGTGGCGGCCACCCCTTCCCTCCCCCTCCCTTGGCCATCGCGCTTCAACAGCAGCAAAGGGGCCAACAAGACAACGGTGGCTACAGGCTCGGTGATCAAGCTCCTCCCCTGCCAGGCTCGATCGACAACCACGCTGGAATCTTACGCTCGGCGAGTATCTCCTCTAACCCCAACCCCCCCCTCTTCTTGGAACGGGGAAGTTCGAAAGGAAAGGATCCGGGAACCCCTCCCGCTCCGTTTCTCCTTCCCTTCCTTTCCCATCCCTCGGGTCGAGGTTGGGGAAAGGGAAGGGAAGGGAGAGTAGGGAAACGGACGCTCTCCTTTCCGCTCCCTTCCCCGATCCTCCTTCTCCCTCGCCCCCGTTTCACCTGATCCACCAAGTGGAAAAAAAAAAAAAAAAAAAAAG
>KZ820091.1:4916-23560 GCA_003144235.1 Violaceomyces palustris | reverse complement strand
TCCCCCCCCCCCCGGGGGGGGGGGGGGGGGGGGGGGGGGGGGGGGGGGGGGGGGGGGGTTCTTTTCATCCAATCGGAAATGAGTCGTGTGGTAAGTGGTCACCCAGATGAAAATTCATGGTACCAGGGAGGCTCCAAAAAAAGGGGAATGAAAACACCAAGCCCCAGCCCCAGAACTCCCTTGGCAGACATTTTCCATCAAATGGATTGGTCTGGAAGATCGATTCGTTTGTTTACTCTTCTCTCACTCCGAACGAATCCAACTGTTTTCCCGCCTCATGGGTGTTCGCGTTTGAGAGTGAGGGTGAGTGAGAGCGTGGTGTGAGGCGAATGATTCGGAGTCCCAGAACCTTTTTCCAAGTCAAAGGAAGAGGTCCTGATGGCTCTTTCTTTCACCTGTCAGCCAGGTCCCCCTTCCTTCCGCACTGAACACCTTGAAGTATCCCCACTCCTCACTCTTAGCAAAAAAACTACATAGCTAGCTTCCTACCAGCTTCTAAGCCGTTTGAACCATCCAACTTTTTTTTCATTTCGGCAATTTCTTTACCACATTTGGACCCCCTCCCAATCCTTGATGTGGTATCATTATCGAATTCCTCTACCCAACCAACAACGAAGGGTCCTCGGCTTGTTCTAGCCACCGTGGCATCTTACAGGATCACCAATGGTTGGAACCACCATGCTGGAACAGGCAAGGATCTCTCGGAGAAAAGAGGGAAAGGATGGAAGATTTTTTTTCTCTATCCTCCTTTATTTTATTTTTCTTTACTCATTCGTTTTTTGCCGAGAACGTTCCTGCGTCCGTCGAATCCAGTTAAGAGTTGAGCTTCCATATCTTCTTTGAGTGGGAGCTTGTGTGACTGACTTTTTTACCATTTATTCATTTCCTTCTGTTCTTCTACCTTTTTTTTTCAGCTGTCCTCTTCTTTGAAAGAAGCCCAACGCCAACACAAGACCTTTCGTGGATGGACACCCGTTCCTTGTCTTCCTTCCCTTCCATCCAACATTCGACCTCTTTGGAACCCACTTCGGATTTTGCCAACGTGTTCACTCTCATATGAACCTTTCGGTCCCGAGATCAAGGGGAAACGAGGTCATCCTTCGGAACTCGTTTTTTTTTTTCCTTTTTTTCGTACCCAGAAATTTCTAGTATTTGGTTGTTCCCCCCCTCCCCACTCTTTTCGGGCAGAAAGGGGAAAAAAGTCTTGGGCGACCGAAGGCCGCCGAAAAGAGAGGGGTGAAAGGGGCCGGGGAGGAGGTTGGATGAAAGAGAGTTGTTCGGACCACCTTATCAATTGGCCACCAGCCATGCGACAACATCACACGGGGAGGGGAAGAATAATGGAATTCCAGGCACGAACGATCGGGAGAAGGCTTTCCTCACCGTAACCTCTCAGCCTGTAGAGTTACAATGAGAGTGATAGATTGTTGTTCGTTCAGGCCAAGGTGTGGTGGTAAGAGGTGGTTAACCCTTCTTCCCTCCCGCCTTCTTCAAAATGGGAGAAAAGGCTCGGCAACTCGGTTGAACATCATACCAAGCACCACTTTTGCACTTATCACTCAGGGGGCCCACCACCACCCAAGGTGTAGTATCTCAAGAGAATGAACGATCAACGAGTCACGAACAAGGAGGAACGAACACGTGCCAATCTATTCATCGAACGGTTCCACCTCCACCTTCTTTCCAAGTTGCCAGAGCTTTTCTGGAGCTCAAGCAGGAAATCAACCACGCGAACCGAACCTTTCCCGCCGAGGAACAAAGTTCAGCGAGATGAGAAGACGTATGACGTGAGCAAGGTGAAGGGATGAGACAATGAGACAGGGGTTTGACCCGGGTGGAAAGGAAGGGGTAACTCCTTTCCTTTTTCTTTCCCTCTTCCTTTTGGGACAAGGAAAGATCCTTGGCGTCGCCACCTCGAGGCGGTGCAACCAACCACCGTCAGTTGGAACGAGATTCGATCCGAAACTCGTGAGCTCAGATCTCTCCTTGGTGGCCCTGGACACGCGTATCATTTCATGAAAATTTATGAAGTCGGAACATCTCACCATGTGAGGTTCGCTGAGCTGTTCGGGCGATCTTCCGACAGTGAAATGAGCAAGGAGGCAAAGACCCTGGCTTGATCGTGCCAAGGGGTTTCTTTTTCTTTTTTTTCTTTACTCAGGTCCCAACGGTGAAGAAGACCGTTAAGGCTCACATGTGGTTGGTACGATTGTTCCGCCTTCCCTCCTGTTGTGGGTGAACGGTCGACAAAGATCTAAAGTTTGTCGAAAACGGGCAGTACCGAACCCAATCACTTTGCCACCACTTTGCCAACAAAAAAAAAGCACATGTATTCTCCTTGGGCGTCTACGAGCCACTCAACAAACTGGGAAGGACCGGTAGGACTCATCGATCCAACATTCTGGTAAAGGCCACCATCCAACTTTCTTTCGTTCTCCTCAACTATCTAGTCATCGTCTGTGTGATTGGGTGAGTCAAGACAAACTGCAAGAGAGGTTGAGGGCGTACATCTACACTTGACCATGCAGCGGTTCAACAAGCCAGTGTAGCGGGAATCGCCCGATGGTCTGAGTGATGCTCAGTGAGTCTAGTGGTAGCATACATGCATCTCACGCGAAAAGTAGGGGATCTTGGGTCTGAACGGGATGTTGGCAGGGTCAAGCAAGGTGGTGCCGGTAGGGAGGGGGAGGGGGGCGTGCCTGTGCTTTCCTTGACCCATGCATGCATCGACGACGATTAGCCGCGCATGCATGAAAGTCGACAGACGCATTCAGATTCGTGGCGTGAATCCGAGAGTTGCGCACAGATCCAAACTCTCTCACCCTGGTTTCGTTCAATGAATGCACTCGAACACCACTCTATCACAGCCATGACCAGCTGAAGTGGTCGGAATGACAAAGGCTTGGTAATCGCAGATCGAGGGCTCAAGCTCAACACACGAACCCAGCTTGGATGCGAGGCGGAAAGCGAGACAAGAGAGAGAAAGAGGGAAGTGTGGAGGAAGAAACGGAAATAAAAGGTGGGATGGCGAGGAGGGGGTTAGGACTCTCGAGTGCATTATTGTCATTACTATCGTAACTGTCAAAGGTCTGAGAGGGAAAAGAAAGGGATTGTTGATCCGGTGAAAGGGATCCGAGTCGTATAATGGACTATTGATGGTGATTCTTCTACCCTTGTCCTCATTCAATCAATTACGTTAATCCTGATTAATATCGACACCTTCTTTGCTAGGATTTCTATTCAAGGCCCAAGTCCCTCGCTTTCTTTGCACCTTTCGATCCGAAGGATTTCAATCGAATTCTTTGTCAGGCCCTCGGGGTCAGACGGTCAGGGCCCTCACCATCGCAAAACCTAGATTGTGCATGCAATCTCCGCCTGTCTCGGGTGTGGAAAAAAGTGGGTGTCTCCCTTGGCTGGGCCAGGACAAAGAAGAAAGCACGGGGAGCCCTCATCCCTTCCTTGCACGCTGCACGCACCCCCTTCCTTCCATATTCCCTTGATTACAATTCCTTTCCTCCCAAGGTCAACCTTGGCCGACCTGCACCTTCCTTTTCTCCACCGGAGGAGGATTCTCTCGATCCTGTGTCATTTACGATCGATACAATCATTCACTTTCAAGACTGTTCCACCTGCGATCGAATTCCAATCTACAGCCTGAGCTCATTCGAGCAATCACTACCGTAGAGCCCTTTCCTTGCTTGGAATCACCACTGGATCACGAGGAAATCAAGATCCACTCAGCTTCGAGATTGTACATACTCTATCCTGGACTGGTCAAGGCCCAAAGAGAAGAGATCTTGCGAGCCTTGGACCTTCCCACCCCGTTCCTTTCGAATTAGAATCAGGATTAGGGAAACTTGTCCTCCTTACACTTACGGGATCGCTGAGGCAGCAAAGCCCGTTGAAACAGCATGCGGGTGAGACCTTCCAGCTTTGCTTGACTCGCTTCCCTGCCTCTTTGGGCAAGCTACTGTACTCTGATCGACCAGCTCACATGCTTGCTCGAGGTCCACCCCCCCCCCCCCCTCTCCTCCCCGCCCCCTCATGGAAAGGCGCCAAAAGGAATAGACTCGGCCCGACGTATCGAGCCTCTTTTCTACTCTGAATTCAACGTGAGTGTGCTTGTGTCATGAGGGTTGGCGCCGCGTGTGTGGTCAAGGGCCCCGGCGTCAAACAATATTTCAATGTGGGTCGCCATGGCCTTACGATCTTGTTGTCACCCATCCCTCTGCTAGTTTGTGATCCATCCCACCTTTCGTACTGTGGCAAAAGCATGAACCGGATCTAGCCTTGTCTCTCTCTCTCTTTCTCAACTTGTCGGTCCCTCTCTCTCCCTCTCTCTGTGTGTGTCTGTACCTCCCCCTGGGCTGTGCATCAAGTAGGTACGCGCTGCTGAACTGCATCTCCCCGACCCAGGCTCGTCGAAAAAAACAATAACAAAAACAAAAAAACAAAAAAAAAAACAAAAAACTAACCGGACTTTTTCCCTTTCCTCCCCTCCCTACCCAAAGTTCCATTAAACGGTCTACCATACTTCTTCGCCCTCCCTTGGCACCTCCGTCACCTTCCTCCTGTTCATCTCAGCTGATCTTCGGCGGACCAGTCCCTTTCCCTCAAAGGAAAACCCTCTTTGGTCCCCTTCTCGACTTCAACAACTCCCCCTCTCCCTTCTCCCCCTTCGCCCACGGTACACTTGTCCCCTCCCTTCTTGCTACGACAACCTCCTCCTCACCTTCAACCTTCATCCTTTTCCCTTTCACCCTTTTCCCCTCAACCTCATCACCTTCTCACGCCTTCTCACTTCACTTCCCTTCACCAAATCCCTCGCCGGTGAATCCTCGTCAAAGGCAGACCTTCCTCTATTCTTTCTTTCGAGGCACGAGTCACAAGGGCGGTCTGAAAAATCCTCCCCGGGAAGACCCCCCAAACCTCGCTTCCCGCGTTGATCAAGCTTGGAAAGCACGAGCACTTGATTCCTTTTTTTTATCCCTTTCGTCAAGGTTTGAAGCCGGAGAAAGAGAGCGAGTTCCATCCCGTTCGGACACGCTACTTTTTATTTCGCTTCTAGAAGAGCAAAGGAAGCTCCAACGCTAGTGGGCGGAACACCCCCAACCGGAGAACGGACGAGGGAAACTCGCCAAACAAGCCCGCCACGCTAAGGAGCGAATCCGACTCTCAAGAGAAAGCGAAAGAGAGGAGAAAACAAAGAAACGGGCGCTTCCGAAATGTCGACTAGCCAGATCCAAGAGGCTTTGCCGCGCCAATCCGAGGAGATGGAAAACCTCTCAGACCCTTCGGAATCGATCGGCAAGAGATCCAACAGCAGCGGTAGCCACAGGAGGATGGCGAGCTACGGCTCTGCCAACGTGAGCCCTGACCAGTACGAGCATCCCAACTCGCCTTCCTCACCCCCTTCCTCGTCCCAGCACGCCAACCCTTTCGGCTCCATGGCAACGGCGAACTCTTTCCCAAGCGGTGGTATGCAAACCCCCCCAGTGGGTACCTTTTCCTCTGGTCTCACCACCTCTAGCTCAGCCGCGCTGAGACACCGAAAAGCCTTCGTCAGTAGAGCCATCCCCGAGGGAGAGTCGCCCCCGAAGCCTTGGCTCGACTCCAAGTACAGGGCCAAGTCCGATAGGAGGGCGTACTGGATCTTTGTCGCAGCCGTTCTACTCGGGATCCTCGGCGCAGCCGCTTTGATCTACACCGGCTACGCAGCCGTCCCCAAGGGCAAGTACTGCCTCGTCATGCAGGATGACTTTGATGGCAACTCGATCAACAAGGACCTCTGGTACCACGAGATGGAGACCGGAGGCTTTGGGAACCAGCAGTTCGAGTGGACCACCGACAGCATCAACAACAGTTTCGTCGAGGACGGAAGCCTCTACATCGTCCCCACCCTCACCTCGGACCAGTTTGGAGAGGCGGCCATCACCAACGGTTTCACTCTCAACCTGACAGCCGACGGTCGGTGCACGGCGATCGACAAGTCGGACGCCAATTGCGCCGCTGTCAGCAACTCGACCCTAGGGACAATCCTGCCTCCCGTTCAGAGCGCCCGTCTCATCACCAACTTCAGCAAGACCATCAGGTACGGCCGGGTCGAGGTTCGTGCCCGCCTCCCTACCGGCGACTGGCTGTGGCCAGCCGTGTGGATGATGCCCTCCGACAGCGTCTACGGCGTCTGGCCGAAATCCGGAGAGATCGACATCGTCGAGTCCAAGGGCAACCTTGCCACCAAGAGGTCCCAAGGCTTCAACAACCAGATGCGAAGCACTCTGCACTGGGGGCCTAGCTACGATCAGGACGGCTACCACAAGACCACCAACACCAGGTCGCTCCTGCGAGACTTTTACAACGAAGAGTACCACACCTTCGGCCTGGAGTGGACCGAGGACGCGCTCTACACCTGGGAGAGGTCGCCGGTGCACAGGGTGCTGGCGCACAAGTTCGACAAGGACTTTTGGTCGATCGGAGGATTCCAATCCGTCTCGAGCAACGGGACGGTCCTCCACGATCCATGGTCCAAGGCCGACAACCCCAAGATCGCACCCTTCGACCAGTACTTCTACCTCATCCTCAACGTCGCCGTAGGCGGTACGAACGGGTACTTTGACAACAAGGACCACCCCGACATGCCGTGGAGCAACAACGGCGAGAACCCAGCCTCGGACTTTTACAACGCCAGGGAAAAGTGGCTCCCAACGTGGCCATCGGACCCGAAGAAGAGAGGATTGGCCGTCGACTACGTCAAGATGTGGCAAAAGTGCTGACCACGCGAAACCGGAAATCAAAAGGACAGGACCCCCTGTCCCATCTCACCCACTTCCTTCCCGTCCGGCCACTCCTTTTTTCTCCCTTCCCACTCACCCGACCCAAGTTCCGTGTCCCATTCGTTTCTTGTTCGCTCGCGATCCGATAAAGTTTTTTTTTTTTTTTTCTGATACATTTGTACAGTAACAAGCTGGAATCTCCCCCCTCCCCCCTCCCCCTTCTCCCGCGGTGGCGCCGTGTGCACTACTTGGCCAACATTCCCCTTAGGGGCAAGAGGGGGAAGCTCCCCTCCGTCCTTCATTGAAGGAGAATTGCAAACCAGCCATCGCGGGGGGTGGGAGGAGAGGGGGTGGCAGCATCAACATTCCCTCTCCACCATCAATCCTTTCTTATTCCTTTTGATTTTTTCTTGTTTTTCCCATCATCAAATAGAACCCTCACTTGACTAAAAAAAGAAAGAAAGAAAAAAAAAAGAAAAAGAACAACCGCTTGCCATCTATCCACCGCCCCCACATTCATCGACCAAGGTTAAGAAAAAGGAAAGGTGAACGGAAATTCAAAAAGAGCCAACACGCACACATCCCTTCGTCCGAACCTCGTGAAGAACTTTGTTTTTTTGTGTGAGGAAGAAGAGGGGAAATTGAAAGTGGATGAAAATAGATGGAAATCATGAAAAAAGAAAAAAAAAATCAAAATCCAAAACCTGATCCTCTCCAGAATTTGTGGGGGTTGTTTCCGTTTCGATCTCGACCCTTCCTTGACTCCAGCCAAGGGTGGGGGAAAGGAAAAGAACACTCGGAACGGAAAGAAAAATAAGGTGGGGTGGAGGGAAACCTCCTTCCCTCCCATCCTTCCAAAATCTGACCGCAATGATCGGGAAAGGGGGGAAGACATTCCTTTCACCCTTCCAACTCTTCCCCTTCTCATCATCCAACTTCTCTATGCTCCCCTACCTACAACTTGATCGGAAAGAACCCCACCAGGTCCCTTCATTCCTCCCAATCCTTTCGTGTTCCAAAAGTCCCCCCCAAAATTAACAAAACAAAAAAAAAACCCCTTACGTTTGGCGTCGGACAGACTTCTTACGTCCCTGTTCTGTCCTTATGGGAATCGGTTATTGTACGAAGCAAGGACTTGTTGGGGAAGAGCTCGTTGGTTTGCAAAAAGGGTATAGGAGGGGAAAGTTTGCATGGCTACAATTACAAGAGACGCTCAAGGAAAACTGGACGAGGTGGGGAGAGGAAGGTCTGGCAGAGGATCCGCTGGGGGGCTAGGAATGTGGCTGGAGGGAAAGAGGAAGAAGGGGGGGGGGGGGGGGGGGGAAGAGGGAGGACGCCCCTTCCCTCTCTCGCTTTCTTTCTCTCTATTTTTTTCATCTCTTCTTCCTTTGGCATGGAATTTTTTTGAAATTCAGGGATGTCGACTCGTCGCCTTTCCTTTAGGTTGGATCTTGACCGACAACATTTGGGAGGAGGAGGAGGATGATTTGGAGGGGGGCGCAGGAGGTTCGGAATAGTCTGCCACCCATACCATTCCCCTCGCGGTGGCTAGGCAGACGAGTCCGCTGGATTCTTCGATCACGGCTTCTGTGAGGACGTCGGCTCGACTTGGTGGGCCGGTACCGAAGGAGGAGGAGGAGGCGGCGGTCGTGGCGGACGAAGGTGGGAGGACGGTCTGGATCCTACCGGCTGGGAGGAGAGCTTCGGTCTGAGGAGGGATCCCGTTGACCGAAGAAGTTGTGCTGCTGCTACTGATGCTGCCACTGATGCTGCTGCTATTGTTGGTGATTTGAATCGTCCCGACACCGTGCTGGTTGGCATGATGGACATGGTTGGGAGCCGAGCTCGAGCCAAAGGATCTCGAGTCTCTATCTGAGGCGTTCAACTCGAGGGATGGAGATGGAGGAGGAGGAGGTATCAAAGTTGCATTCGACCGAGTTGGGATCGGAATGCTCCTCGAGGTCGGTACCACCGACGGTAAAGCGCCCGAGATGGAAGGAGAGGCACCACCACTCTCTCCCACATTCCCTGCCAAACCGACCAAGGGGGATTCAAGTCGAAAGGACGACCGTGGGCCTTCAGAGCTCTGAGGGTTGACAGCATTCAGCATGCCGTGGGAGCTAGAAACTGTCTCAACCGTGGCACTAAGGGAGAAGCTCGACCTAGCACTTGAAGAGGTCGAGCCCGGGGAGAAGTCGGTACCGTAGTGTCTGGGAAAGAAGGAGGAGGGAGAGGAGGAGGGACCGAAGAGGAAGGTGTTCGGAGAACGGCTCGGGGCGTCCAGCGAGGTTCGAGGAAGGCTGACATTTGGCGTTGGTCTCATAGCGTGCAGCTGAGGAGCCATTTCCCCGTCGTGTAGCGCTGGACCATGTATGCAGCTCGGCTCATCGGTTCCCCAATCTGTTGAAGCAGTGAAAGATTTCGGTGAGGAATATGCCCTTACGCAGCAAGCTGGAGGGACGCCTCCGAGGCTTGTCAGGACGACTCCTCTCCTACCGGTCATACCGATGGCAGCACCCAGCATCCTCTCACTGGCAAGGCTTTGCCTGGAAACCATCTTGGGAGGCCATGAATAGGGGAATCCCCCAAGCTCCTCTCCTTCCTCTTCCTTCAGAGTGTGAAAGACAAAGTGGCTCACCCCGGAAACATCAGCCGAGAAAAGTGACAACGAAGGTAGCTCCGAAGACGCAAGCTCGCGCTCTCTGCTGAAGCGAGAGTCACCGAAAGATGCATTCACGATCGGAGTGCTCACTTCAGAAAGCGCGTAGTGGGATAGCCTCCTGCCCGGTATCGTACTGGCCGAGTTTGACATAGGATCGTCTGCGGTCCCATGCACAGGGGAGCGATGGACTGCCTCCTCGATCCGACGATTCTGTTCCTCCGGCAGGGAGAAGAGCTCAACAATACCAAGTCGGGTGACGGTCACAATGTGGCGTGGGAAGAGCTTGACCGAAGCGGTAGCGCTTCTGTCGCTCCTCTCGATTCCGGCTCTCCATCCCGACTTCCAATCGAAAACGTGGAGAAGGCCAGTGTAAGTTCCGACAGCGACCTTTTCACCCCTGATGGAGACGCACTGAGTGCCACACCAGTGAGGGGGATTGAGTGATCCACGGCAATCGAGCATGGCGGGTCTGCTGCAGAGATCAAGCACGTAGACGAGGCAGCCTGCCGAGCTGTAGTACGATCCGACCGCGACATTGATCGTTCTTCCGTCGCATCCCATTTCGGCGTCGATGGCAGTGACATCGCCGCCCGAATCCACCTCTGCTAGAAGGATGCTGTTCCTCTTCTTCCTGCGAGCATCGGAGACATTCCTACCATTTCCAAGGAAGCTGCCAGGTAGTAGTTCCACGCCTGCTCCTGCGGCACCTGTAGTCACACTGATATCTAGAGGGTCCAAAGGATTGTCTTCGTTCGACCCCTTAGGGTGTTGCTCCCTCACATCGGGTAAGGGTCCGCTGAGATCCCACACTCTGACGTATCCATCCACTGCGCCGGTTATCAGCCATCGCTTCCTCCGAAGACGAAGGCCGCCTTGGTCACCGGTAACCTCTACCCTCTCTAGCGATCCGAGGACGAGCTTCATGCAAGTGATCCGGTCGATGTGGGCGCGGGTTTTGAAGACGGTGCGAGGCTCCGAGCCGACCGAGGACCACCTAGCGTCCAGCTTTTCACCCGATATCAGACACCATTCGATTTCTTGCCTCCTTTCATCTTCAGTCTGGCCAGGAGAGCCAATCTTTCCAGTCGGATCTCGCACAGTGAGACTAGGGCAAAGGGGGAAGCGCGACTCCATGCACTGGGCCAGGTGGCTCCACAGGGAGAGGGAGAGGCTGGTCTGTGAGAGGCTCTTGCATACCTTTTTCGAAAGAGAGGGAGAGGATCAAACTTTGAGATCGTGAACACCATGGCAGCTTCCTTCAAGCCTCTTCAGAAGTCAAGATTATGTCGTTCATCCCCTTCATCTCTTCTCAAACCACATCCATCAAAGCGGGAACTGGGGGTCAGTGTCGGTCTTTGACTCACTAGTCTTGCAGATATGACATCGGATGGATTCAAGTACTTTAAGATTGTGATCCTTAGCTCTTCAGGAATGGTGCACAAAGACGTCGGTCGGCTTACTGACGTTTCTGAGTCCATAGCCCAGTGGCTTAGCGATGAGCGGGAGTAGCCTTCTCGGAAAGAAGAACAAAGAAAGAAAGAGAAAAGGAAAGGAAAGGAAAGGGAAAAAAGGGGGAGAAGATTTCCTTCAACCCGATGGAATTCCTTTCCCTTCTTCGATTCTTTCCACTCGCTGCTCTGCCTCAGATGGGGGAGGGTGGTCCTATTCTTGAGAGAGGGGGTGGGTTGAATGAGGAGCAGATCGCAGGCCCACGTCGAACAAGAGTTGGATGATCAGAAAGAGGTGAGGGAAGTCTTGGGTTCTGTAAACGGGATTGCGATCGACCCTCGGGAATGGAGGCCACCAGTCGATTCCGAATGATTGAGAGGAGGGAGAGAGAGCCGAGACGAGGTTGGGAAGGTGGAGACAGGGGAGGTGATCATCAAGCATGCAGCCACTACCTGATGAAGACGGATCCGAGATGGACCCCCAAAGGAGGTCAAGATCTCAACTCTGGCCTGGCCGCGCTGTTCTCGGTTGGCACGTGCCCCTAGCACGCAACGCAACAAAACGCCTTCGGCTCACAATCAAGGGAACCGATCAAGGTTCGTGGCTGGGAAGGATCCAAGAAACTAGTCACATGCTTCAAGAGACCATTCGATCGAATGGCTAAGATCGACATGACTCTGACGGCATCCCTCTTCTCTTTTGCATTTGCCACTTCTTCTCTCCCACATCCTACACAGGAGCAGGTAGACGGTAAAATTACAAATCACAAGACAGTCCATGGGGACACCGATCAGGCCTAACCACCACAGCGGATTCCCACCATCTTGCGCTCAACCTCTTCCTTGAGTCCGGCGTGTCAGATCCTCCCACCCATCATCCTACTCTACTCAGACTCCGCCAACGCCGGGAGTACTCGATCGGGAGGCAGCTGAGGGTGAAGCTGCTTGAACTGCGTTCGTCGTCGGAAGTGGTGATCCTGAGCCAGAGTCGTTCGAACCCTCAGTCGCGCCAACCTTGGGTTCCTCGTCCGGCCCAAGCAGATCCAAGAAGGCCGCTTGCCTGGCCCGGTTACCTCCAGCTTTCTTAGTCAAGTATTCTTTCAGACCCATCCTCAGGTCGGGCTGCCGGCTCACGACCTCCCTGAGCTGCTCCTTGGGCAACTGGATCAACGCGCCAAAGCTCGATGGCGCCGTTAGCTTGGCGCAAAGGATGAAGCCGTCCCACAGAGGCGGGTTCTGCCAGATTTTCTTGGTGATCAGGCGCGAGAGCAGATTTTTCGAAACGTATCCGCTGAGCGACTTGTACGTGGAGACCGCCATGATGACCTGGAGATGACGATCGCAATGCAAGAAAGACTGTGAGGACCATTACGATCATGATCGTGTCGCACGAATAGACGAGCTCGTTCCAAGGAGGGAAGCTGGCTTGAGCGGGGGAAGATTTCTGAGGACTCACAGTTCGCATGAAGAGGACGGGCAAGTTCGGCTCCTCTAGGATCTGGTTTAGAACTGCGCCAAGAACCTCACTCCTGAAGACGTCCGTCATGGAGAAGCAAATCTGGATAGCCGCAACCGTATTTTTCAGTCCAATCTCCTTCTCCGCCTGGTGCAAAAGTCCCATCAGCTCGACCGGAGTGAGAAGCTCTGTCTGCCTGACTCTTGGTAGGTTGCTCGAAACGCTTCCAAAGCCTTGAGGCGGTGTTGTTACGATCGACTGGAAAACAGATTTGACCAGCGATCGGTCCTCGGCCGCTTTGCTACTCAAAATAGTGACGACCTTGGGCAGCTTCTTCATGATTTCAGCCTTTGTTGATGGCAGAGTTACACGAAATGATAGATCAGTATTGGCTCAAGTTTCTGATGTGAGACGCTGGTGAAGGAGGGGGGAATTGAACTTTCCTGACTTGATGACTCACCTTATCGAGGTCTGGCATGATCGGAACGAGGAACCTGGGATCGACGTCCCGTTCCTCAACCAGGCCTTTCACCAGTGCAACCAACGTCGGCGTCCTGCCTTTCTCTGTCAGGATCGTAAAAACACACAGGGCCAACGAGTCAGCGCCTGGTGGGAACGTTCTCAAAAGCATGAGGAGTTTGGCATTATTTGGCCCAAGTGCCCTTATAAGCATGGCGATGTGTTTCTTGACCGCTTCTTGAATGAAAGGTTGCATTTTGGGGAAGGCTTGGAAGATTTCGTCCAGCATATCGGGAACCTTGACACAAAGGGCAAAGGGCAGCTCGACAAAGCGAAGAACATCGGCTTCATCCTTTGGCATCATCTCATCACCTTCCGCTGCTGGTGCTCCATCACCCTCTTCAGCATTGACACCATCCCTTGCCGGGGATTCTTGACCACGCTCTCCTTCCGCCTTTGCCTCTGACGCGTCCTGAGGTTCAGGTTGCCGGGTCAACAACTTCAAAGAGGCACGAGCGTAAGAGAGGACGATTGCTTCAAGCGGTCCGCTCTGCGATGCCCATGTCTTGACCGATATGATCGCCTTGGCTCTGATCGCCTTGTCTTCAGCTCTCGTAAGACCTAGGAGCAGCTCGCTGGCGACCAGACGGCAGGGAGGCCTTGTGGCACACATTTCTCCAAGGATGGAGAGGCCGACAGTCATCCTGGTCTTGTCGAGGCACAGTTCGTGTATTCTCCGAATGGTGGGTGAGCTGATTTCGGGTAGTTCAGAGAGGAAAGAGGCCAACGACTTGTTCTTGCCGTCTATCGAGGGAAGCCATGAGTCTATAATCTGTTCCAACCAGATTGGGTATTGACGCTCCTTTCCTTGCCTCTTCCATACGCGGTCACATAACCACTCTTCTGCCAGCCATTGGGCCGCAAATCCTATCCGATTCGTAAAGTCTGCCTTCAGGAAATCAAGCATGAGCTTTCGAACGGCTAGAGACTGCCCTTGCAAGGACCTGACGCGATGTTCCCCTGCATCAGCTGAAGATCCGTCGTCGACCTGCCGTGCTGCCCCATCTACAAAGCCCCTCGTCGCCAAACGGGTGATCAGCATTGCCCACAGCGCCTTCGGACCTTGGTCTCTATTCTGCGACAAAGCCAGGTCTTTCACCTCGCTTTGAGGAACAGTCCCATCTTCTAGCATCTTTGTGATCGTCTCCTTGATCAACATGTCCGCTTCCTCTGTAGATAGGTACTCTGGAGGTGCCAGAGAGAAATTCTCTAGTCCAACAAGAGCAAAACTTGCTGCTTCCGTCTCTTCTTCTGGAGTCGGCGACCTCGGAGGGGTCGCTATTTCAGCAAGATCATCCTCGCCGATGTCCATTTTCAACGGGTCCGGGACAGAATCCTCTATTGCCGGTTCCGCTTTAAGGGTCGCGGTAGACGCTGTTGCGGTGGGAGGTGCATCCGAGGGGAGTGCTTCCTGCTTCAGTGCAGGAGTACGGGTCTGTTGGACTGGCGGCTGAGGCGTTGTCGCCTCGACGACCTTGCCCTTGTCCAAATTATTGCGAATCCTCGAGATTGCCCCTTGAAGATCAGCCTCGCTCAAGGCCTGGAGATTGGCGATGATCAGATCAATGACCAGCTGGGCAGGAAGTGTCTTTACGTCGAAGGATGCTAAAGGGTTCATCGGAGAATCTTTGAGCGACGCATCTCTGAAGGCAACCGCGCCATTCAAGCTCTCAGCATCAGGAGGCGCTGACTTCGTGGTTTCCAATCCGGACGTCGCTGTCGTGGCCGCAATTGCTGGTGCCGCAGGCACCGAGATGGCCAAAGGTTTCTCGGATACTTTCAGCCTCTTGGATTGTGCAAGATTCTCATTGGTTTGCTCCCTCTTTCTCTTCATCTCCGCCTCTTTTCTTTCGATGTGAACCCGTGCCGCCTCTTCCATCCTCTGCTTTTGTTTCTCGAGGGCTTCAGCAAGCATCGAGGCGTACGGGCCAGCCAAGTTATTTCGAAGGAAGTGGAAGTAGAGAACCCGAACAGTTTTTTCGACGTTCCTGACCTGTGTGTGAGGCAGGCTTGAGAGGGCAGCTGGAGTCCAGCTTGCCATTGCTTCGAAAATGATTTTGGCCAAGTGGGCCCTAGTTTTTGCTAATGTGCTTAGCGCGTTGACCGTGGCCATGACGAGATCAGGGACACTGAGGGCGGGGTTTTCGGATGGGAAGGAGGGAAGTGAGTTGCTGCAATAAGGGAGATTTTGCCACTCAGCAACACATGCCAAAAGTGTGAGGACTCACTTGCTTGTGAAAACGAGGGTGACGATCTGCGTGAGCATCCGATTGGATTCTTCCTCTAGTGCTGGCGCTCGCAGGAAAGGGTGGTCTTGAGGTACCATGTTGAGGTTGACATCATTTTTCAACTGTGAAGACTGCGAAAGTGAGGAAGTTAGACGATGGACCTTAGCTTTGCTTTGCCAATTTCGCGAGTGCATCCGCCTGCAGTGGTTTTGTTGCGTCACTCACCCGAGGATCTGCAGGCGTTCTGCTTTGAGTTTGAATGATTCTTTGGAAGCACTTGATCACCGCCAGCTTGACACCTTGCGGCCCTGACTCAAAGAGATGGAAAAGCTGAGCCTTAATAACGTCGACAGTCCTCCACAAAGTCGCCTTTGACCGATCTGTGCATCTGATGAGAAGAATTTGGTTGGAAGAGTGAAGACATTCAGGCTCTCGATCATTCCTGTTCCAACAATCCCAGTCTGATTGGCTGATCCGGCAGACTTACGAGATCCGAAACAATATTTGGTAAATGCTCGCGAAGCATTGAGCCGCTGTTTTGACGACCTGCTTGTCGCTGTCTCTAAGTAGCAGGGAGATTGCTTCAGGAGCATGAGGAGCCACTTGATATGAACATACGGGGTGAAGGGAGGCTACATTAGTTCGTGATCGCTGCGCCAGCGACCGCAGCGTGGCATACAACAAAAAATAGCTCCTTGGTCACAAACTCACAGTTCGACTTTGCCTCAGGGCCGAGAAGTGGCCGGCAAAAAGCGAGGTCCATCACTTGGCTGATCCATACTTTAAAGGTTGGTTGTACCCTTGGTAGCAGGGACACGAGGCTCGGGAAGAGGATGGGGATATTCCCGGGCTGAGTTTTGAGCAGATTGTACAACTCGAGCAGGTATTTACCCTCATCGAGAGGATCCTTTGCCGACAGCGCTGCACTCAGTAGGCCGAGGACATCGTTGGAGGATGGGCTCGCCATTCGTATGGATTTATGAGGTGAGCAAGGGTGAGAGCTGAGGCTGTTCTTGACGTTTTTTCCACCCTTGCCTCCTTGTCCGAAGCCTATAACAGACCAGCAGTCGTTGTGGTTTTGCCTCGAGTCCGGAACAAGCACCAAGGGTTGCTGACGTCTTTCGGAGCCACTGTTTGAGCCTAAGGATTGACCAGTTCTCCTTTCCAGAGCACCGACTCTCCGTGCGTGGCAGGATTCAGACTTTAGTGCTGTCCCTCGCGATCTGTCAACCCTCCAGCGATTGTGCTTGACAGAAGATACGATGAGGAGAGGAACAAGAGAAGCGTGAGAAGGGCCTTGGGCGATCTTTGATTAGGTGGTAGAAGCGACCACTGCGATGAAGCCGGTTCGAGGTTTGGCGAGTCGAGGTTTGGTGGGGATCAGTTGGGAGAGTCAAGATGAAAGGTGGAGTGATCACAGTCTGTGAGTGTTGCTGGATGGTCGGGTTTCCTTTTTTCTTTTTCTTTTTTCCTTTTTCTTTTCGCTCTTTCCTTTTTTTTATTGTTGTTCCTTTTCCCCTTGAAGTATTGCGCCCTTCCCTTTCCCGTTTTACAGTCCAAGATCAGTGCGATTCATGTATGTAGGCAAAAGTACGAGTGCTACAGTCATAGTACTTTCAATATACAGCACCTTACTTGCTTTGTTTCTCCCTTTGGGCTGGAAGGTTGTGGTCGAGGCATGGTCAGGATGATGGAGCGAGAGACCGAGAGTCAGAGAGAGAGAGAGAGGAGCGGTCGCCCGATCACCACGGCAAAGGGATGATTCAGCGCACAGACCCACATGTGAGTTGCTCATCCACCGTTCGTAAGTGTCAGCCTTTGTAGTCGGAATCGTTGCTTGATGCTCGTCGTCAATTTCCACTTTGACCCACCTCACCTACCAAACCCACACATAAACCTGTCATCCCTCTGTCACTCCTATTCCCCCAACCTACACCCAACCTACCATCCCGTCTCTCACTCCCAAATCTGGTTGACCACCCTCCTCTACACCAAATCGACCCTTTGATTCGTCTTTCCGGTGCCGAGCCTCTCTAGGAGTCGAACTAGAGGAAAGGATCTCTGTTGAATCGCTCGTTTCCATCTCCCTCCTCTCAGCTCCACCCACTCTACACATCCCAACTCGTTCTCCATCTTTCCATCATGGTAGGTTCACGCTCACCTCCCTGTACCACTCTGGCAGAGAAAAGGTCGCGAAAGTGCCTGATAACCTAACCTGCTGAATACTCGAATCCCCCCCTTGTGCAGGCTGCCCAACAATCCCAAGGAATTCAGACCCTCTTGGAAGCGGAGAAGGAAGCCGCAAAGATCGTCCAGAAGGCTAGAACATGTGGGTGTTTCGCCTTTGAATTTAAGCCCTCCTCCGCCGAAAGCTGACAATGATGAATTTTCGCAATCGATCATGATATCTCAACCTTCGTGTACTTCCCTGGCTGGTGTTAAAATCAATGAAATTGAAACAAAAAGACCGCACCCAGAAGCTCAAGGATGCTAGGAACGAAGCTGCCAAAGAGATCGAAGATCTCAAGGCCACAAAGGAGAAGGAATTCGTCGAGTTTACCAAGCAAGTGAGTCGGCGATAAGCACCACAACATGCCATGCACGGTCTTGGTCCGATACGGCCGCCAAGGTTGTTCTGGCTTCGACCTTTTTTTTTGGGCATTGAGATCTGCCTACTCCTCTACGGTTTGACTCAAAAACGTGGTGATCTGAGCTCTCATGCTGATTGGCCCCGTCCTGCTTGCTTGGCTCATCTTCGTTTCCTTGTTTAGCACGAGGGAAGCCAATCGACGTCACAGACCGCTGTCGACAAGGACACACAGGAGAAGATCTCAGCCATCAACACAGCGTTCGAGAAGAACCGCGACGCTGTCGTCAAAAAGCTTCTTGAAAGGGTCACGGAAGTCAAGGCTGAGCCTCACAGGAACTTGCAAAGAGCCAACTGAGAGCGATTCTTGGGCCTCACGAGGAGGAAGATACCCTCTCTACTTCGTTTTTGTTTCTTTTTTTTTCAGATTGAGAGCAGCCCACCTCCGGATCGACCTTGTCTCTCTCAGGCGTCACAGAGCGATACGGAAGAAGATGGAGAAGCCCTCACATCCCTCAAGATTTCTAACACATCCGTTTGTTCGCAGCGGCGATCGGGATATGGCAGATACCTGTTGCCGGAGAACAGGCCGTGAACCCGCTTTACGAACGGGGTAAGAGAGGGTTGATAGGAGAGGGGATGCGCTTTCTGTTCAATTGCTCCTCGCCCTTCATCTCCTTCGAAGGCTCACCAAAGTGCTTGACGCCATCCAGTGACGGCGCCCAAGTTCCTCATGTTGAACTCACCCTTGCCCCCGACTTTGAGAAATCATGTTTTCGACTAGAAGAAGGTTTGTGATCTGGCTGAGACTGGTCCCTCAGCTTTGCCCGTCTGCTTCCCTTACATCCTCGAGTGGTCTTTGTTGGGATCCCACACGTCCCTGCAATCTTGAGAGCCGTCGCCGAAAGCACTTGGACTCGTTCTCCTCCCACATACCACGTCCCTGATCACGATCAGAGGGGAAACCTTTT